>CM034351.1:52236740-52389343 GCA_019925275.1 Mytilus edulis
TCAATGTCTATGTTGAATTTGGATTGAGCTGCCTTAAAAATAAGAAAATTTTGCAGCTCCATGTATATGTTGCTCTTGGATTTAGCTGCCTTAAAAATACATAATTGGTAGTTGAAATTAGCAACGTCCATTGGCCGATATTACGGGATAAAAATGACGATGCTTTGTTTTTAAATTATTCTTTATCCTTCCTGTATCTTTTTTCGTCTTTTGAAAAAATTGAACTTTCGGAACATAAAGAAAAACAAAGGAATAAATTTCAAAGAGATAAAATTCACACTGTCAATTTAAATCAGCATATGAATGATATTAATAATACAACAAACAATAAGCTCCCTAGAAAAAGAAAATTTAAAAGACGGAAACAAAAAACCGAAATTATTGTTGTAAATTTGTCATCCAAAGAACTTACGCGTTCTGAGGAATCTCTTTTAAGTAAAGGTTTAAACTTCTGTCCGATCCCATCAACTGTAAATAACTTCCAGCTAGACGAAGACCTAGACCAATTTGCTAGACGTTTACGCTTGAAAGATTTTTCTACAATAGGGGAAAGAAAAACTTTGAAGAAGCCGGATAAACAGATTCAGATACTGACACCAATGAAGAAGTCACGTCCATCCCAAAATTTAGGAAAAAAAGTTCATGGGAACCACCAAAGAGTAAAAATGATAACTTGGAGTCATTCATTAACTACGTGAGGCCTGATATAAAGTCCTGTATAACAAATACAAGAAATTATAATTTATGAAAGTCAGAAAGTAGAGCTTTGAAAGCATTAAAAGATCAAATATGTAACCCATATACAAACGACACAACCACTGATTTACAGGCTCCTGGCTTGGAACAGGCAAAAACATTACTAATGAGGCGATGTTAAACAGGTTAGAGAGATCCCAACCCTCCCCAACCTGGGACAGTGGTATAAAAGTATAACACAAGAACTAACTATCAAAATACATTCCTACAACAAAAAGACATTAGGAACAGATCTGAGAGTACTCGCAGTTATCTGACAGCTAGTTTAAAGCCACTCACAACTTATAAAAAAATCATGCATTTAAGACTAAATTATTTAAACGGTTTTACTGACTCTGTTTGAACTGTCAAAGAACGCAGGGACATGTTGTTGGTTATAAGTTTAAACATATATCCTGTGCTGAATTAAAGCAAAAGTATGTTGATTATTGAATTTATAACGCGGGAACAATAGCTCCTGTAGAAATTATAGACACTGAAGACAATGCTCATTTATGCATATTTTATTTAATTGGCAGTTCTGCATCTTAATCAGCTGAATGTTTGGAGAAAGTGATGATAAAGCCTTTTTATTGACAATAACAGCAATGTAAGAAAGGAGGGTAATACCTAAATTTGAGTAATTTTATACAAAGTTTTACGTTATGTCAAGCAAGAACATACCTCTTTTTTGTGCAAAAATATAATTAAAAGATTGATGTAACCTACGAAGAACAACAAACTGTAGACACATTTGCAGCGAGCGTATAGTTTCTCAAAATTATTGCAACTTTGCAAACGTATGCTAACAACAACTGATCTTAAGGGGGCTCGCGGGTCTAAATCAACTTTTTTTTCTAATATAGGATTTTCCTATGTTTTTCCATGATTAAACCTCATCTTATATCTAATGGAAATATAAAATAAAAATATGGGGTCACCGTTCATTTAAGCTCACAATTTGCCTCCGAAAAAAGCATACATTTTTGTTAATGTCCTTTTTTTCTGTTGAACTAATAGGAGAAACATTGGTAATATCGAAATAAAAAAAGAACTAAATTACAGAAATCGTTAAAATTTTACAATTATTTAGTTTATGTACAGTTTGTTTGAAAACAGTAATAAAAAATATAGGTCACCGATGAGTTAAAAAAGATATTTCAATTTTAACGTCCAAAAATGACATTTTTGCACCAAAGGGAGATAATTTAGAGCTTTTTCAATGATATGAACATTTTAAAAGTCATCTGTGGACAAACCAAATCGATTTTTCTTGGTGATTTTTGTGCCATATTATGAAGTAATAGCTAATTGTGTAATAAATAAAATTTGTAATGAAAAAACAAATATTTAATTTTTTTCCGATTTTTTATACCCGCGAGCCTCCTTAACGTGTGGTTACAGGCTATACAAGCTTTACAAGCCAGCTATGATGTCTATATTAACTACATGTATTACCGACTGTCATGACTACGTGCAGCAAGGTAATGATCGTACAATATGCAATATAATGGAGTTCGGGTCCATGCAATAACATCTCTATGCTCATGACTTTAGGGATATTCATCTTAAATTCATATTTCACTATTTAGCCCCATTCTATTATTAGGTAAGACGTCATGCGCTACCCTTATATATTCTGTCTTTCTTATGCTTTTTGGGAATTGAAAATGGAAATGGGGAATGTGTCAAAGAGACAACAAACTCGATCAAAAGGCAGACAACATATTTTTTTTTTTGGTAGTTGACAACAGGTAGTGTCCACGTTTTAAGCCGAACAATTGTATCATTTTTTATTAATTTAATTCCTGTGTTCTTGTTCATATTCTAGACGCCAGTCTATGCTTCTTTCAATTTGAAATTCGGTTAAAAAAATATATAATAAGTTTAGAAATGAACAAATACTAGATACTTAAGTTGTTAAAAGGGCATCTACACGTCTCAATCTTCAACATCGATTTTTTTTTAAATACTACTGTCGCCAAAATTTATAACAATACAAATCTTAGTTAAACTTTTATCGATGAGTGTGATGCCAAAAAATGACTAACATTGTCCACTTCTTTTTAACAACAATACGACAAGGTCAACGTTTAATAGTCGCACATTGTCCGCACGATTTGAAACGCATACCAATTGAAAATAAACGAACAGTATTATCTATTTGCTAACACGAAACAAAAAGGGATGCTGTATTCAGTACGTATAGGTTAAACTGGACGATTATAATCTAAACGTATTTCGTGTTGACATACCCATCAATTCAAAGGTGTCCTGGTATCTATGATGAGTTTATTTAACAACAATCATACTATCAAATATGAAACAATTTAACCTTTGGAAGAGGTAAATAAGCAGTCTTAGAAATATCATTTAAAGTTTGTACGATAAGGGAAAGTTATTGCATTAGATTGAATACATGTGTTCATAGACAGTCTATACTCTTGGTGTTTATGATAATAATATGCACTAAGTTGTGGCCTAGCATCTGCCAACAGACACGAATTATCCTGCTTTAGATAATCAAACATTGCAAATGGAATTGCCGGTACATTGTCTTGTAATGCTGGATTAGCCAATCAAATTAACGCATATTCTCGTTTTACTTTTTGGTATAAATTTCGACTCTTGATACACAAGGACACAATTGCAAGGGGAATCCAGGTACTGCAACTTCTCTTTCAACCACTAAGTCACCAACGTCATTAGGGTTACTATCCTGTCAGTGTTTGATGTGCCCTTGCAAAAAAATCTGAACAAAAAGGAAAAACATTGTATTGTGCTGTACATAACATTTATAAATGGTGCAAATAAAAACATGGAACTTGAAATTAAATGTGCATTCAGTAGGATCTTCAACGATTCAAGACTTTCTGCAGCGGTCACCAAGGTATGTAAGGTGTTCCAATCTCTTATTGTGCTTGGATAGAATTATTCTTTCCTGATGCTGGTCTTGCATGATGGTATTTGGAAAAATCGGGTATTCATCTGTCTTGATAATCTGTCAGGTGGTACATGTATCAGTTTATCGCCAGCATCAACCTTTACTTCCTCATTTAAGATTTTATAAAAGTGGGTTAGTCTAGCATTCTTTCTTCTCTCCTCTAGTGTTGGCCATTTTAGTTTGTGTAGCATGGATTCAACTGATGATGTATTGTGGTACATACTTTGATGATCTTTGTTGTATCATGTCTAGTTAGTGCTTGTCTTTTGTAGATGAGGATCACAAACTGAACTCATATACTCAACTGTATATAATATAATGCTGTATATGCCTTTTCTTTGATATCGCTGTTAGCTATATTTGACTTTCTGTTGAGGAATCCTATTGTCTTATTCGCTTTTTGACATATGCTTTTTATATGAGCCCCCCCCCCCCCCCCCCCCCCCCACTTTAGATCAGATGGTATGGTTACTCCTAGATATTTGATGTATGATACATGTTCTAAATTGTGGCCATGGAGGATGTAACTATTGAGTTTTGCGTCCGTATTGTAGCGGGCATGGGCTTGAAATCCTTTAGTCAAATTTTATGAGTAGTTTTTAAATAACAAAGTCAGTAAACAAGTTTCTATATTTTATTTATTTCAAGAATCATATATTTTCATTTATATTCCAGATACACAACTTTAACTAGTAATATACTTAAATTATAGACTTAGATGATATGACAAGAATCTATTCAGTATAATACATGCAGTAATTTATCTCTAAACTCAAGAGATATTTATGTTAGTGTGTCAG
Organism: Mytilus edulis; assembly: GCA_019925275.1. Lineage (NCBI taxonomy): Eukaryota > Metazoa > Mollusca > Bivalvia > Mytilida > Mytilidae > Mytilus > Mytilus edulis. Next base: position 52,241,220 of record CM034351.1, read on the forward strand.
AAAAATACATAAAAAGGCTATCTTACTAAAAAAATAAATTACCTAAGAGAAAATCCTCACTTCCAGTGAATTTAATCAAAACACCTCTTTCTGACATTTTCGTATATACATGTAGTTGTAACTGATACCTCACCAGTTACATAAAAATGTTTATTATTATTAGTTATATTCAGGACCTTTCCTGAATAACAACTAACAATGGACTACAGTTTATAACCTTAAATAAACTGTTTTGTTTATCGTAATTTCCATACCTTTAGGGAATACCCCTTAATTGCATAATGTTTTCCTATTTTATTCTATTTGTTAGAAAAAGACAACCGTCAACAGTAAACATGAACTACAATGAACCTTTTCAATAATCCTAACTTTAAAAGATAAACTATAAATAAAGTTTTGCCAGCAATAATACGATAATTAGCTCAAAAGATATTCGAAAACAATTTTAAGGAACTTTCCTAAATTTACCAAAAGATAAAAATGCTTTAAGCAAATGATCAAAATTACAGGAGTCCGGATCCAAAGAGTCCGCTAAAATGAAATATTCCTTTTTAACTTTGAAAACGCTAACTTTACTATTTTCCTTTACAATTTAACCTTTAAAAAAATGAGGTTTCTAAGAAAAATTAACCATTTTGACTAAAATAAACTACGAGCAAAAAAAATACCAACTGTAAGAACCAAAAGTTTAAGCAGAACTGACGACAAAGCGTCGAAATTACGTCAATGTTCGATTGTTGGCAAAAGTTGGAAAATGCATTGTTTGCCGTCCAACTAAATATTTGAATTCTAAAATAATTTACAAATATCCCAATAATATACAATTTTAATAACCTGATATAATTAAAAAAATTTGCATGGTACTAAACAAATTTCTATGGTAACTAAAAATACAACAATATATACAGCGCCTCCGGAAGTCACAATACGTAAACAACATTGCGAATTATGTGTGTCACCCGCGGACTAAAATGATAAATTTCAAGAATAATGGACATTAACATATACAAAACATTGAAGATGTTGACTACAAATACTAAAAGGAATTACAAGAAGTACAGGTATGTGAAAACAGTTGTTAACACGTAAAAATAGTAAATTTATTGAACAGTTGTCCCAAATGACACATGGTGTCTACTCCTCATGTCAATACATTTCATTCATAAAATTCAAGCACAGGTGCGTAGTATTTTACTACGATTTACTACAGTTTCTACAATTGGATCTTCACAAAAATACAAGACATACAGTTGGATTATAATTATGAACTGGTATTTTTATAACATGAACTTCCAAATGTTTATCAAATATACAAATATTCTACAAAAATCATTGAACTTGTTCTAACTTTACTTTCTTAAATGTTAATTAAAACTTATTTGCTTCAATTAACATTACAAGTATTATAATACAAGTTATTTCATACACCTACTGTTTCCTTTATAATAACTTTCTTAAAAAATACAGAATATTAAAGAGTATGCTTTATTGATACCAATTTATTACATACATCAAACATATTTTAGATGTCTATAACACGTCACAATAGAATACACGTGCCCTAGTCTTCGTATTCTACATTATGTTTTTGACAGAACAACGCATTTGTATTGATGAAACTGCAGCATTCAATTTTTCCCCCATGTGGATAGCTTATTTACGTCCTCTTGTATTGTAGGATGTTGCTTTCTGGTGATACAGTGAGGTACGCAATGATGTCATCTGCAAATTGCCTCACTGTTGATGAAATGCTTTTCGGCATGTCTATGTTGTAGAAGAGGAAGAGGCTTATTTTATCTGGACTATACATTTATGAAGTCAGACTTCTCCCCTTCTATAACAGCGATATGTGTTGTATTAGTGAGCCTTTCAACTAAGCATTTGTTTTCCTTTAATTCCATAGTAGTCAAGTTTATGAAACAGGAGGCTGTGGCTTACTTTATCAAATCCCTTCGAGATATCCATGAGGATGCATGTTTGTTGTCCATTATCAAGTTTCCTCGTTATGTCGTCAATGAACTCCTCTAATTGGGTGTTGCATGTTAATTGTTTTCTAAACCAATGCTTCACTTTGTATATAGGGTGTTATGTCATGGACATGCTTTGATTTTATATCTGCGCTTGAATTTTTACTTGATAACATTTTTGCTTTGGAGATTCCGTATATCCTCAAGTTCCAATGGGGACTTATTGTGCATCACAATATTGCGGACCTGTTTTTGTATTGTATTGTGCAACGTATGACTACAATAAGGAAAGACCCATCTAAACAACATTTGATACAAAAATTTAACAATACATTTAGATATTTGATTGATATATATTGGCTCTCAATGATGACGATTTCAGCGTGTATACTTCAGAAATTTATACTATCTAACTTACTTTAAATAAAGTTAATACTAACTAATACTAACAATGACCAATGCCCGTTCCTAGATCTTGATATATTTATCATAAACGGGAAGCTTAATACAAAAAAAGTATAATAAAAGAAATGATTTTTCATTTCCTATCGTTAATTATCCATTGTTAGTGGATGACGTTCCCTTGTCATCATGTTATGGTGTTTATATATCTCAACTTCTACGATTCACTCGTGTTTATAAAAACTTATTATATTAAGGCAAGATAAATTCATGTATTACTAAAAAATAATTACAACAGAGTTTTCGATATCAAAAACTAATCAAAACATTTACTAAATTAATCATCGGTATAAGGAAATAATTCGTAAATATAACTCAACATGCAGACATCTTATACGTTTAGGTACTCCACATCCATTCTTGTATGGTAATATTCTTTACAAAGCACTAACATGTCAGTATTCACCTCAAAAGCTTACAAATCTTTTAAACAGACTTATTCAGAAGGGCTATAGTTACGATATTGTTGTCAGGTCATTAAAGAATGCATATGTTGGCTTTAAAATTGATTCACTTATAGGGTCTTTGCATCGGAACTAAACACATTTATTATAAAAAAAAAACAGTTGTTGGCTTGACATGGGTTATGTTCTTCTCATTTGTTTTATGCTAGTATGATACTAAACCTAAACCTTCGCATGTGTTTACTGAACTTTTTATTTCTCTTAGGCGTGTTGTTAAAATCTGATTCGATATGCGCAGGAGAAGGATTTTTAAAATGTGGATATTGTGGTAAAAACAGATGTGAAGCATATTATTTTAATATATTGTGTTTAACATTTTAATATAGTGTGCCTAACTTTTAAAAAAAAATGGGTTTATCATTTCTATATATTGTTATAATTTTGTTACTTTATTATGATGTTTTTATGTGATTTTATAGAATAAATTATTTTATTTTTATTAACTTTTTTTATAAATATTATACAACTATTTCTTCATTTCAGTTATTATGTAGAATCCCTGACGTTTTTTCTAGTGATTATACATAATCGCTGAAAATTTCAGGGATTCTACCTAATCATTCAACTAGCCAGTGATTCTACATAATCCCTGAACATTTCAGGGATTCTACATAATCACTGATTATACAAATTCACTGTAACATATAAACAATACTTTGTTTATAAATATGTAATTAAAGCATCTGATACAGTTCAAGAGAAGTAGCCCCATTTTTTCCAAAAAGATTACTTTCATAATCTATTAAAATACCCTGAGAAATAAGACAAAGGGCTACTGTGCAAGCTAATCTGATAGTTTAATTTTAAAATAATAATGATTCTGAAATTTAAAATAGTGTCACTTTCACTTATAATTTAAAGCATATTTTTTTACAGAATTTCTGTCAATATTTTTGGTATAAAACTAGTTACAAATCACTTTTTTTGTATTTTATTAATTTTATTTTATTTTTATTCATGAAAAATATTTATATATAGAAAAGAAGGACACATTGTTCACTTCCTCCCCCGTAATTCTTTATCAAAAATATTTATTTGAAATGAAAAAAGCTAAGAAATCTTAATTTTATTAGTGTTCTCTAGGTATCTCGTCTTCATTCTCTGACATATTCTAGCCTGCCCTTTCATAAAATAGTGATTTTTTTTAGTGTTCTATCGAACTTTCGAAAAAAAAAATACCTGATAACCGTTTAGAAAAAAAAAAATTGTTGGAAAAATCTTACAGCAAGTGATTCTTAATAGCTATAAGATACATTTTTCTTTTACAATACAACTTTTAAATCTTACGGGAAACTATTCCAAGCTTTCACTGTAACCTCGCTCTAACTTATCCCCATCCCTCCCCCCCCCCTCAAACAAAAACACCAAACAAACAAACCCGCAATACTATTGTAATTCTTATAGTCAGCACTCAATTGTTCACAAACAAATGTGTTTTAAGCTGCTAAAGACATGATTCAAACGCTCAGAAAGTCCTTTGTTCTATATTTTTGTCTCTCCAATTTTATGCAAAACCTTTTACATTTTTATTTTATGGGTTATTGTTGAAGGTCGTACGATGGCGTATGGTTGTTAACACATACTTCCTTTGGTTTCTTATGGAAATTTGTCCATTGACAACAAACATACCACATCATCTACTTTATATACGTATGGTATAAATTACAACATATTTTGGTGATCTTGCAAAAGGATCGTAATCCCGAAAATCGTAAACATATTTTCTTATCTTAAAAGGGGGCAAGAAGGGTTCCATTTACAGGCCAATAAATAAGATTACAGTTAGTTTTAAAAAAATATTAAAAAATAGGGGTATTTTTTCTCTCATTATAACAGTAAACAGATGCACAAAAATGTCAATTTCAAGAAAGCAGACATCAGCTTATAAGTCAATAACAGTACAGCATCAATGATCTGGAATATATGCCACTTTTAACTAAAATATAAAAGCACAGAACCAGGACATAGGAGCACAGAACCAGGACCGTTTTTCTCATCACCAGCACAGCGTCAGGACAATTCCGTTTAGCGAACTTGCACGACTTTTGCAATATAATATTGTTGTAATATACTTTGCATGGTACTTATGACACATCAGAGAAAAATTAAGCAACAAAACAGTCATTTTATTGCCGTTCTGATACAATGTTAACAAACCCACCAGCACAGAATCAGGACCCACCAGCACCAGTCAGGACCAAATCACCAGCACAGTACGTTCTCTCGCAGGACAACCATACCCACCGTGCACTTGCACAAATCGGCATAAAAACCACCGCTTCGTTTGGAAATCAATTTGACGTTTGCGTATCCAACATTCTATTGCCGATATATTCATATCGAGTGTTTGTCTTAATGAGATGCTTTATTAAATTTAAATTCAGCCCATCATTTTTAGTTTCCTCATAAATATTTAGATTTTTCGATTAGGAGACTTGGCAACTCCAAGTTTGCAGATAAAATAAAGAATAAAGGACTTTAATTTGATGTGTGAGCTTTGACGAGAATAAACTATGGATACTCAATATTAGTTAGGTCAATAAGTTTGTATTACGACAATAGTATTTAAAGAGTTAAAATGAGGTTTGTCTCGTCCGTTTTTTTACTGAATTTTCACGGTCACGTGACTCTATTGTTGCTGATAAACTTGGGGTCAAACCGTGGCCTGCTGTCCAATTGAATATAGGTTATTTATATTAATAACAGTAGATAGAACATGTAAACACTCTGTTGTTGTGATGTCATCAAAAAGTCAAATCTACTTCACATACGTGTATACCGTCTTTTGTGTTAAATGACATTCTATAACATGTATAACATGCAGTCATTTTCTTTCAAAACAATTTCTCGTTTAATGTACCATGAACAAAATGCAATACAAAATTTTATTGTCTTTTCTAAAGTTTCTAAATAAATGACACTTTTGTAGTAGTTATCAAATGTACCAGGATTATAATTTAGTACGTCAGACGCGCGTTTCGTCTTCATAAGACTCATCAGTGACGCTCATATCAAAATATTTATCAAGCTAGACAAGTACAAAGTTAAAGAGCATTGAGGATCCAAAATTCCAAAAAGTTGTGCCAAATACGGCTAATGAAATCTATGCCTGGGATAAGAAAATACTTAGTTTTTCGAAAATATAAAGTTTGTAAACAGGAAATTTATAAAAGTGACCACATTATTGATTTTCATGTCAACACCAAAGTGTTGACTACTGTGCTGGTGATACCCTCAGGGACGAAACGTCCACAAACGGTGGCATCGACCCAGGTGTGTAAATAGTTATCAAAATGTACCAGGATTATAATTAAGTATGCCAGACGCGTCTTTCGGATTCATAAGACTCACTAGTGACGCTAATATCAAAATATTTATAGAGCCAAACAAGTACAAAGATTTATGAGTTTGACTGTCTCTTTGGTATCTTTCATCCCCCGTTTGATACCTTCCCCGTTTCCATTCTCAGTTTTATATTACAGCTTGTGCAAATATTCTTACTTACGTGAATTGTAGTTTTTCCTTCATTTCTGAGACACATATTAGCTTCATGTAGGCAATGTTAGGGTGATTGTGTATTAGTGACGTAAATTTGCAAACAATTTTGAGCAACTATGGGCTTTTTTGTACATATTTCTCTAATCTCAACTTAAAAATATGCAGAAATTCATATAACAACTCGTTGAGAATGACTTTGTATATACTGTATAGATAAAAGAAGATGTGGCATTAGTTCCATTAAGGCAACTCTCCATCCAAATCACAATTTGTAAAATTTAATCATTATAGGTCTTTAACACTGAGCCTTGACTCACATCCAACTACAAACGATAAAGGACCCAAAAAATAACATGCAAACGGGAAAACCAACGGTCTAATCTGTATAAACAACGACAAACCAGAAACACTTATGAACCTCATCCACAAGCGACGGATGCAAAAAGGGAAACCGATGTGTCATTTATCTATTTTAAGATTGATTCAAGGAAATATACTTTTCTGCAAACTAAGGTTACTGCATGTCTTCAATGCGACGTTAATATCCTGTAGGTATAATTTACATCCGTTTATGCCAAATCTCATAATATTTCGATACTTTATATATTATATCTCTTTGTGGTATTTAAGGTATACATTCGAAAGCAAAGGTAGGGAAGCGGACAGTTGGTATTTAATGAGTGGTCAGGAGCTGCTGAATATTTCCCTTTTCCAGGCTTCGTGATATATGAAAAAAAGGTTAAGAAATTAAGATTAAATATATTAAAAGGTTGATATTATAACTTGCTTTATTATATCATAAGTACCAAAAACTATTCAGATGTCAGTACATATATATGGGAAGAAAATTCTGCAGAGAAATTCCAAAATGCTCTAGCTTCACCATTGGTTCAAAATAAAATAAAAACATTTAAGATAACACAAACTATACTGGTGACTCCAATATTTTGATACAAGATCTGAATAATATCCTTTATGAGGCAGCTAATATTTCTATTAAGAAAAAGATTATAAAAAAGGTAAATAGTACTGCTAAAGTCAAGAAAAGTCAACGGTCTGAATGGTTTGACCTACCCCTTATCAATATGAAAAAACAGTTATGCGATAAAGAAAAGCTTTTTAAAAAATATAATAAAGATCCTTTTATTAGATCCTCATTCTTTGCTTTACTGAACAAATACAGAAAAGCAAGAAAAACTAAATATAGAAAATTCCGTGCTGATCTTATAGATCAACTTGATAATTTGCGTGAGGAAAACCCAAAAAGTTATTGGACGTTATTAGAATCCCTTTAAAATTCAGACAAAAAAACAGAAAAATCATCAAATATAACAAGCATGGAGTGGGCTGAATATTCTAAAGATCTTAACAAAAAACAAGTAACTCCTTTTCCTTATATAATAGAATGTTAACGTAATTTAGAAAATGCTAAAGCTTTTACTGAGTTAGACATCCTTATCACAGATAAAGAAATTTCTGATGCAATGCATACTTTGAAGAATAATAAGTCATGTGTCCCTGACAGTATCTCAAATGAAATGATAAAAAACAGTCAAAGTTTTCTAATTAAAAGTTTAAATCATGTTTTTGATAAAAAAAATACTTTCAACTGGAAACTATCCTCAGATATGGGCTAATGGTTTTATAACTGCCTTATTTCAAAATGGTCCAAAGGACGATCCATCAAATTATCGTGAACTAGTCTAACTGTGACTAGTTGTCTCAGTAATGTATTTACAAAAATTCTTACTAAAAGATTAGAAAAAAATTGTATTAAAAGAAATATCAATTGTCCTGTGCAAATTGGTTTCTGCAATGGCAAGCGTACTTCAGAGCATGTGTTTGTCATGAAATGTCTTATTGATAAATATACTTAAACAGGTTTAACACATTTGTATACCTGCTTTATTGATTTAAAAAAGCCTTTGATACAGTTTGGCATGAAGGCTTATTTTATAAATTAAGAAAACTTAAGTTAGTGATCTATTTTATAATGTTGTTAAAGATATATATAGTAAAACTTAATTGTTAGTGAAAATTGACCCTAATCCTGTAACTGACACTTTTTCATCTTTTATAGGAGTGAGACAGGGAGATAATGTAAGTCCCATCTTATACAACATTTTTGTTAATGATATTCCAGATATATTTGATGAGGATTGCTTTCCAGTTAAACTAAATAATACAAAATTTAATTGTCTAATGTATGCAGATGATCTAATTTTGCTTTCTGAAACTCCTAGGGATCTACAAAAATGTATTGATAAACTACAGATCTATTGCAATAATTAGGGAATGGAAATTAATATTACTAAATCCAAAGTCATGATTGTTGGCAATTCTGGTAGACTTCTTTCTACTCAATTTCATTTAAATAACACCCCCCTAACGAACACAAAATATTACACCTACTTGTGTGTCAAATTTAGTATTAATGGCAAATTTACAGATGCCCAACATGAAATGTATAATAAAGGCCTTATTTAAACTAGAAAAATGTTTCTCAGGTCATAAACCAAAAATAAAAACTCTACTTTATGTTTTTGACCATACGGTTAAATCAGTCTTAATGTGTGGCAGTGAAATATGAGGTGACATTAACTTTCACAAACTAAAGACTCAAGGGGATAACTATTTTAAAAACTATGTGGAGACCTGGCATTAGAGAAGACTAATTTAGGCTTTTGTAAATTTATACTTGGAATAACTTAAAAAGCAAAAAATGTTGCAGTTATGGGTGAACTGGGCATATATCCTCTATTTTTGGAGGTTTTATTAAATATGTTTAAATACTATATACGTTTAAAAACATCTGATGATTTATTATTAAAAGAGGCTTTCAACCTCTCCAAATCTCTACATGATGAGCAGAAAAAGAGCTGGTATACCAGTATTCAAAATTTATTTAAATACTTAGCATCAATGAAAATTATGCACTTAATTTAAAGACGAAGTTAAAAAAAACTAGTTATGCGAAAAGATGCAATCAAATTATGATTCAATATGGCAAACTGAGCTTAGTAATGATTTCAGAGGCAACAAACTTTGTGGTAAAAAGCTTAGAACTTAACACTTTTTAAAAGCAGATTTTGCTTAGAAAATTACTTTTTGCAGGAAAATTGTAGATATATACATTACTTAACGAAATTCCGTATCAGTGCTCACACTTTTGAGATTGAGAGGGGAAGGTACAAAAATCTGACAGTGTCAGAACGTATCTGTAAATTGTGTGGTACTGGGGTTGAGGATGAAATTCATTTTCTTCTTCAGTGCCACAAACTTTCAAATATTCGTTTAAACTTTTTAAATGAAATAAAACAACGGTATAAAAATTTTAGTGGTTTAGATTTTGAATCACAATTCATTTTGCTAATGTCCTCTGAAGATATTTTTTATACTCCAGAAACTCGGAGAATTATTGGAAAATTTATCCTCATATAGGAAATTTCCTTAAACATTTTGTTAAATGCTATATAGATGTAATAATGCCCAGAGACCCCCCTTTTTTAACCTAGTTGTATTATTAAACACTGTGGTTGTTGTATTCTTCTACTTGTCTTTATAAATATTTTTGTATTGTTTTTTAATAACATTGTGTCTTAATCATATTGAATCACTTGTAATCATTTGTATGTAATTAATGTTGATTGTTCTGCTCCGTGTGGGCGCTTTGATTAGCAATAAAATATATTTGAATTTGAATTTGAATGTATTGCTGTTACCGATTAACCACAGTCGTAAATGCATCAGCTATTTTGAAAACCTATTAAGTTCATTTATCTTTCAATGTGGTAATTTCATTGATACTAGTATGGATTATATACATTCGACTATTTTGAAATTTGCACCTAATTATCATCAAATGTTTGTATACATGAAACATGGTAAAAGTAAGTATTAAGATAACTGTCATAGAATCCGTGTCCTGTAGGAGGGAACAGCAATGTCACTTTTTATCAGTTTTTTTATCAAAATAAAGGCAACGATTGAGAGATAACGAATCCGGGTTCCAAAATCCAAACCGAGGGGAACACATCAATTATAAGAGGAAAACTAATTAGTTATCAAAAGTACCAGGATTATAAAAGTGTTACATCTTGGTTGTTGCTTTCTGACTTAAGGTGGTACCCAACATTTTCACTAAAATAAATTTGGCTCGTTTAATTTTCATAAGATGTTGAAAGAGTATTTACTTTGACTCGTTAACAAAAATATAAAAATTTCTAACATTTTGAACCAACTGTTTTGTCAGAAAAATTACACTGGTTATACAGTAGTTTGACAAAGTTTTGACATCAATTTTGAGCATTGAGAAGCTTATTATTCCCTTTACAACACAACGTAATTAAAACGTTAGGCTGATTTTACAGAGTCATCTCCCTGAAGTGTTAGGTTCCACCTTTATATATTTTATACGAATTGTCTTTTGAAATGACATGTTCCGCATAATGAAAGCTATAAAGGGGTAAATACAGGAATGTGAAAAGAATGTGCATTATTTTTTTAGTTAAAACATTATTGTGACGTCATTCTATTGTTTTACTTGTCCTTTATTTCAGAGATTGGACTATCATTTACCTGTAAGCATCCATTATGTCAACTTTATCTGTCCAATATTTTCAAGAACAGCCCTCTTCTTTGTTAGAAAAACTAGACAGCTAAAAGTAGCATAACTGATTTTAAGTAAGATATAAGCCTCTAACAATCCATTCTGTAAAATCTCGAACAGAATGGACTGTTATCGGCTTATACCCCTTACGGAAAAGTAAGTTGTAATTATTATTACTGTTTTGTATATACGTGTCTGGCGTATATACAAAGTTTAGTCCTGGTATCTATGATGAGATTATTTACAACCACTGGGTCGATGCCACTGCTCGTGAAGATTTATTTCCCTGAGGGTAATACAAGCCAAGTAGTCAGCACCTTTTAGTGCTGACATAAATTATCATTGATATGGTTATATTTATAAATAAACTGTTTACAAAATTTTTAATTTTTTAAAATACTTCAACTTCGTACTTTTTTGGGCCTTTTAACTATATGTATTTGGATTCTAGCGTCAATGATGAGTCTTTTGTAGACGAAAAGCACTTCTGGCGTATATACAAAATTTAGTCCTGGTATCTATTATATGTTTATTTACAACCACGTGCACTGGGTCGATTCCACTGCTGGTGGAGATTTATTTCCCTGAGTGTATCACAAGCCCAGTAGCCAGCACATTTTAGTGCTGAAATGAATTATCATTGATATGATTATTTATAAAAATTAACTGTTTACCACATTTTGAATGTTTTGAGACACTAAGGCTTTTCTACCTCAGGCATGGGTTACCTTATCTGTATTTGGCAATTTTTTTAGGAATTTTGATCCTCAATGCTCTTCAACTTCGTACTTTATTTGACCTTTTTGGTTTTTTTTTTAACTATTTGGGTTCGAGCCTCACTGATGAGTCTTTTGTAGACTGCTTTCTGCTCTTTTGTCATGTTACTGTCTCTTTTACACAGTCCATATTTTCATTCTAAATTTTTAAGAATGTTAGGTTCAAATGAAAACTAAATCCTTTAATTTCCGTGAAAAATTAGAAATGGCCTCATTGAGGTCTAAGCGTTACGCGGGATTGCTGACTTTTTGTAAGCATTACACGTTAAAGTCAAACTATTGCAGTAGAAACAGGAATTGAAGTCTAGCGGGACACGGGAATTTACAAAAACAATGAGAATTGCTTACGCACATAGTGTAAGCGGGATACGTGAATCTGACAAAAAAGTAAGCGGGGTCCGGGATCAAAACCCCCAAAGAGCATCAGAGAGGACATTTACTGCTTTAGTAGCACCATGTGCTGCCATTTGTGATAGATAATGCAAAATGTTTAATAATTTTACCTCATTATTTCATTTCATTTCATAGACATGCAGATATGGATGGTCTGGTTTAACACCTTAGAAATTCACACAGAAGGTATACGCATATCAATAAACTGTACTCAATGCAAAATACACTTAGATAGAGAGCTCAATCTAGTGAAACACTGTATCATGCTGGTCACATGTAACTTGAAATATCACTGTCTGTTACCAAACTGCATCGAGATCCTGACAAAAATATGCAAGTTAATTTAAGAAGTAGAATTCGATGGAAGTAAATAACCTGTTTACTTAAATAAATAAAAAATATGTCAAATGGCCACAGATGCCCTGCTTGTAAAAAAAACACGAGTAAACTTCCACGTATAGGTGCAGGTTTCACGTTATTTTGACCGTTTTGTGACCATAAGCAATATGTATAAGTTTCAAAATATTTGGTTAAGGCAAACTGAGGTTGAAAAACAGTAACAACAGCTGTAGGTTTTTTTCCTATTTTAAGGCTCCGTGTTGATATTGTATCATTGATACTCGTACCACATCTTCTTACATCTAATGACTCATATACAGTAAAAGTGACGCCACCCAATATCGAACGTCATAGATCTGTGTTATGGAGCAATAAACATTGCGTATAAGGTTTATAACGTTTGATTTAGTCAAACTTATTTAAGAGAACGGACACGAAAAATTCAGCATTTTCTATCTTTCTGTAGGGACACGAATTCTCATAAACGGTTAAAGTGACGCTACAAAATTTTAAAACTTTTTTTGTGTTGTGTGGTAATAAGCATTGTCCAAGGTTAGTGGGTGGTGGGGATCACGCCTTATTCGGTATGTATGTACCTGTCGCATGCCAGGAACCTGTAATTCAGTGTTTGTCGTTTGTTTGTGTGTTACAATTTGTTTTCGTTCATTTTTTGTTCGTTTTCTATTCTCGTTTGAATTGTTTTACATTGCCATTTCGGTGCTTTTAATCGGTGACTATGAGGTATGACCTTTGCTCATTGTTGAAGACCGTATTGTGACCTATAGTTGTTAATTCCTGTGTCATCTGATCTCTTGTGGGGAGTTCTCATAGGCACTCAAGCCATATTAGGTAAAGGGTGGGGATCCTAATTACAAATGTTACCCCGTCTTATTCTGGTTTTTTTATGCCTGTACCAAGTCAGGAGCCTGTAAATCAGTGGTTGTCGTTTGTGTATGTGTTACATATTTGTTATTTGTACATAAATTAGACCGTTAGTTCTCTCGTTTGAATTGTTTAACATTTTCATTTCTTAGCGATTTATAGCTGACTATCGCGTATAGACTTTGCTCATTGTTGAAGGCCGTATGGTGAGCTATAGTTGTTAATTTCTGAGTCATTTGGTCTCTTGTGGAGAGTTTTTATTGACACTCATGTCACATTTTCTTTTTTATATTGTTTATAAGTTTTGTAGTATTTTCCAATATTGGTTGAGGCCAACTGAAATTATGAGAACATGACTCATTTTTGTGTAGTTCTGGAAGGGCGGACTAGGGTAATACTTTATACCTCTCTACTATGGCACCAACACAGAAGTTCTGACTATTGTGCTGGTAATACTCATCCCACTAGCATTGTCATTAACTCTCACACACACACACACCAACATTCACACACAGACACACAATTTTGTTATAAAAATATTCAATCTTAATTTTAATTTCTTTTTTTGGGGTCGAATGATTATATGCATCCTCTTTACAAGGAGTCTCAAATTTGACAAATGTATTGTACATATACATTTTTGTAATATTTCATGGCTTATTTTTCAACAAGTTAAAGCTTACACACTTAAATTGATCATCTCTTTCGTTTTATATGTCTTTCGACATTTTGTTTTGAACAAAACGATTTGTTACATCATTATTACAAAGCCAATTAGATAAAATTCAGTCGAACTTGAATAAATATGCAAACATTCAAATATATATGCAAGTTTTTAACTGGTCAAGTGGCTCGATGCACATATCGTCGGCCAATTGAACGACATGTCGTTTGAAAACTTCTAGAAATCTTAACGGAAATAAGGGATGAGTAAAGAAAAATAAATGAAAACATAACGACTGAATTATATAAAAGGATGTTCGATATACTGTATATTTCGGTTTATTTTTAAAATCTATACGATGCTTTATTTTTATCTAGTTTCCTAATGAAAATAATTAAAAGAGACGATAATTTTCTTGCAGCTTCCGTTACCGCCGATGCTGAAATGTTTAATGTATAAAACAATTTTAGTGTCTTTGACCTACTTTATCTTTTTATTCGGATACTTGCGGTTATCTTCTTCAGGTTCAACGGAAACATTAGAATGATCTAGAATTATAGAACCCAAGTGGAACCAAGAAGTTGGGTTGCTATAACCAAACAACCCGGATGTTGAACCAGTTACCATGGTTTTGAACCAAAGAACCAGGGTTCAGAACCAAAAACCCAGATGGAACCAAAGTTTAGAACCAGAGTGCCCGGATAGAACCTATTTGCATTCTGAATTCTCCTGACCTTTTATACCTTCAACGTATTTTCCAAATCATTTATTTATTTTATTTTAGTATATTTATATATAATTGAATAAAAACATAATAGTTTGCGTCATCATATAGTGCCTGTCTTTTAAAAAATACCATTTACGTTAAACTATCATATGATATTCACAGGTATTCGAGAGTTTACAACAGGAAAACTAATTATAACGATTGGTGTCTGCCCAGCTTCAAAAACAATACAGTGTATTTCTATTCTAATGCAAAACAAGTAAATTATTCGATTCCAATCATTATGTAAATGTAAAATTTTCATTAAAGAAAAGTCTTTGAAGAAATTTTATCGTCTTTGGTCCATAAAATTTAGGCAGCGTCAGTGGTAAGGCTTCTTTTGCCGCTTCAAAATGTGATAACCTTCGATAAAAAAGAAGATATCTAGGTGCTACATGTGAGTTTTATTATTATTGTAGAAATTACTTGTCAACACATTCCGCAATTCAAAATGTCGGCTTCCTTAGTTCCTTAGACAAGGAGATAGAAGATTTTACGCTAAATTTCATCCAATGAGAAAAAATTGATACAAAATAATTGCATTTGAATTGAGTTTATTGATCATAAACCAGCTGGGAAAGTTTGTTTTCTTTTTAGAGAAACTGCATTAACCCTCCTGCTGCCGGAATAAGACATGTGTCTAAACCGAATGTGCCAAAGGGACACATTTGTCAGGGTTTTGATTAATGCTGTTATATTTTATTTGTTTTGCACACAAAATGCGAAATTGAAAAGCAACTGGCAGCAAGACCAATTTCTCTAAAAAGAATAAACTCAAATGTAATACAATTATACTTAATCTATCTTGTCATGATAGCAGAAGGATAAATTGTTCTAACAATAGAACAACTTTTACAGAAAAACTACTGTGATACCAATTATCGAACGATTTACAATCCGTTACACTTCCCATCGTAAAAATCGAGAAAAACTCATTGATTTTAATGCAAAACGTTTTAGATTACCAGTAATTTCAAGTACCTGCCACTGTTCTACGGTTAAACGTGACATGCAGCACCATTTTGATGGCGTCATTCGGAAAAACGTTACAATTTTGAAAGAAAAAAAACAACATTAGTTTGTTATTCAATTCAATCATGGGAACTAATTTCACTATGTTTATTTGATAAATAAAGGCATACACAATTTATTTTTGGAGTATAGTTTATGTTTCAATGTGCACGTAACCTCTAAACAAAGTGTTCCACGAAAATTCAATACATGTGTTTGGAGCTATTATGGTTTTTTTATGTACTCTTTAAAGATGGTTTAAAGCTTCTGCTAAAAAAAGACGAATGAAAAAAATGAAGTTTTGGCATGCAAGCTGTAAACGACAAAAAAATGTTATGTTTCCGAACGGGTTTACGTCATATGGCAAGAATTTTTACCGTTATTCGGTTTGAAGGTACACCCATACCTGCTCACATGAAATATCTTGACATATATCTTGAAATATATGAAAACTAAATGACATATTTTTGACTTGGTACGGGGATTTTTCTTCGAATATTTCCTAACATCACACAAACAAACTGTCACTATTTGTTTGTACCTGTCCTTAGTCGGAAACCTGTTGTTCTTTGGTGGTTGTTTATTGATGTGTGTCTTGTTTCTCTGCTTTATATGGATAAGACTGTTTGGTTTTACACTAGTCATGTCTTATGCCGGGTTGCTTATTGCTTTTGGTAATTTTGTCTCTATTTTTGAAACCTTAAACAACAGGTTATCTTTTTTCTTACAGTTGGTATATGGTCATTGTGATTATTATGAATAAGGTCTCCATGTATGTCTACCAATAACTATCTGATCCCGATTTCATTTCCATAGATAATTAATTATAATGTTATAGATAATGCATATGTTAAGGTTTTTCTTGTCGTAGAAAAGGTGTCAGGATTGGAGGTCTTTCTTTGAACAATCCTGACACCCCAAGGTGTGTTGTACGACAAGAAAAACCTTAAAATATGCATTATCTGACTTATATACCGTCAAAAAATATTAATTTTATAAAGATTTGTAAAATTTAGTATCCTTTTTTACCGACAACACTAAAGTGGGATATTCCTTTCTAATGCGTTAAGGTTTTAATACGCCCTGCGGCTCATTTAAAATGTGAAATAAAACTTAATAAATAATTTAGATATAAACCTTTTAAAAATTGTTATCCATACACAATAAAAATATTACTGTAACTGCATGAAGTAAGACACAACTGTATTGTTACCATCCGATAACGGTGTATGAAAAATACAAGACAAATTGTAAGTTATTTATTTACCACTTAGCTTATGGAAAAGGGGAAGGGGTATGTTTTTTTTCTATTTGTTATGTTATTTCTATCGCGGAAAAGTTGTTATTTATTTAACCATTTTACTTGAATCGAATGAAAAAATCAGAAAGATTGTCTTTCGAATAGCAATACATTTTATTAAAAGATAATCAGGATAAAATTATATACCCTCCGCACCCGACCCTTTCGTGAGTTACGTTAATGTTATTCAATAAAATATAAGATTATTGTATTAGTTGATCATTTGATAAAGAGTAAAAGGTATACATAATTTTTTAAAAGATAAGAACTGACACGAAGACGAATATAAATACATGTAGGTCACAGTATGATTTCCTATTCTGTGTGTATCGTTCTGAACATGCATGAAATATTTGCCACTGGACGTTAAGCAAGCAACCAAAAATCAATCAACCTATTCAGTTTGACTCAATAAGATTTTCGAAATCTTACTCACGAATATGGTTAATCTGGATTTATTTTATGAAAGTCTACATTAAAATTATTCTGACATATATGATAATGTTTCTTTATTATAGCGATAAATCAACAAAACTTCACGTTATTTGTTTCTAAAATGAAATTGCGGGACTACAATGACGGTTTCTTTTACATCTATCATCGGTTGAAATTTAGAAAATAAATTTCCAAATCGGCAACAAAAACTATTAGACGAATAAAATTTTGAAGTAAATCATAGATTGCATGTTTATCAAGGAAAATAATGACCTTACACAGGTCATTATTTTATGCCTTGGAGCATATACCATTGAAACATGGTATCGTCCGGGTTGATTCTGAAAAAGAATGACCTGACGTTCTGAAAGAAAATAACTCCATATAGGTATATAAATGATGAGACTGTCGAACAAAGTGAGATATTTAGCGCTATAAAACAAGGTTTAATCCACATTTTCTACATTTAAAAATGCCTGTACCAAGTCAGGAATATGACAGTTATTGAGCATATGTTTTTGATATGCTTTATCATTTGATTTTGCCATGTGATTAGGTACTTTCCGATTTAATTTCCCTCGGAGTTCAGTATTTTTGTGATTTTACTTTATTCACTACCTTTACATGATTATATGTTGACGTCAGAATCTCTAGTAATAATTTGCTATAAATTCACCACCAAAGTATTAATATGAGAAAATGTGATAACAAACACCAAGATTTGACACAGAACGTATTGCGGCAAGGTTGATTTCAGTATGATGAAGACATAAGCTGTCAATCAGTTTAATTGCAGTCTGGAGCTGGTGTTTCCATTACTGTGAGTATTATTCTGTTATTGTGATATTTTGTTTTTAAAAGATGCATGTCAGTGACTGCTAGTACATGTTTTCCACTGTAAATTTATGCCTATTGTTTTCATTTTGTTTAGTGTCTACTGTTTCCTGTTCTAACATTTGACTCTTACTACTTTTAAAATGAGTTTTACAGTGTGTTTTGCTTGGTGTTTGTTTATTCGACATTGGCTATAGGTTAGGGGGTTGAAATATCACAAAAAAATATCAAACCTGCATTTTGCACAAGTCTTAAGTTATGAACCTCTAATCATTGCTAGTCTAGTGTGGTTTTTTTATTAATTTGTTTTCATATTTATGTTTCGAAATATAGTCTGATGTCCATTTCGCTTAACAAGTATACAAACTGTGTAGGAGCTAAATAGCCTTGGACTGTTTTTTTCTGTACTTTGGTCAGATTTTTGTGTCTTTGGATCTTCATCATTTCCTTTCTATTACCCATTCTACACAATCCTTATATAATTTCATAATGATTGATAATGTTCGTATCATACCTATGATGAGCTGGAATTTTAATGTGATGTGTAATTTCAGTAATCCTACAAATGCAATTTCATTTTACAGCATCAAGGAGTATTTTGTCAATATAGATAGCCAACTTTCATTTCATAAACATGGGTACATAATAAACTAAAGTTATGAAGATAGTACTTGATATATTCATGCTGATATTCTATCTAAAACATTTCCTTTTTTACTCAACATTATGGAAAGAGATGATTAACAAGAAAGTGGAAAAGCTTTATAAACGTGAGATATAATTCTCGATAATGTAGAACTGTTATAGAAATATTCCCGAAAGTGTTGTTGTGGAACAGAAATATTCTTGAAAGTGTAGTACCGCAAAAGAAATATTTTCGAACGGGAAGTACTGTAATAGAAATATTCTTGAAAGTGTAATGTTTTAATCATGTTAATAGAACTTTTCTCGAAATTGTAGTACTGTAATAGTAATATTCTCGAAAGTGTAGTACTGTAAAAGAAATATTCTCGTAAGGAAATACCGTAACAGAAAATCCAGGACATTGTAATTGGCTCGATGATGTAGTACTTTAATAGAAATCGATTCATTGTGGCGACAAGGAACGGTACATATGATATACTATGTTCGACAAGAATCATTTTTGTTTTAATATGTTAATCTCAGACATCCTAAGAATCCTTCTATCTCAATATAGACTCATTCAAGACCCGGCAAATATTTGTTTTCTGTTTATCAATTCTCATTGTAAAACTAACTTACCGTATGAACATTGTTTTTTTCAAAAATAAATCATATTGACCAGGCCGGTGAGTAGCATCAGACACAAAAAAAAATGAAAATCATAAATCAAAATAATTATTGACATAAAAACTAATTATTTTAGAACGGCATTTAGTTTCATATAAATATTCATTATTTTTATATCGAGCGTCAACAACATCTCATCTTTAATAAACCATAAAGAATACAGTCTTTTTTTCTTCCTAGAGAATAGAGCACCTGTCACCTCCTCCTTCTCCTCCTCCAGTGTGAATTATTGGCCTAGAAAATGTTTCCAGTTGTCTTTGATGACTCGCTTCGCGTTTCCTTAATTGCCGTGCGTGATCATTATTCATATCCTGTATCTGTTGTGTAAATCGTCGCTCGCTTTCCCTTTGTTCCTTTCGTTGTGCTTCTCTATCCTCGTTAGCTCTTTTAATTTGTATTTGTAGTTGTTCTGCTTGTTTTCTTTCCAAATCATGTATTTGTCTTTCTAGTTTTTCTTCTTGTTCTTTATTTCGTTCTATTTCAGTTTCCTTACAATCTTTAAGTTCAGTTTGTAACACAATAATCTGGTCTCTTGTCTGTGCTTCGCGAGACTCTACTGTTTGCTTTTCAGACTCGATTTGTTTGATTTCATTGGAAAGCTTTTCCATTTCCCCATTCACCATTGTTATCTTTTTATCAAATTCATCTTGTAGATGTTGTACTTTTCTTTGTTCCTCTTCTTTCAACTTTAGTTTCACTTCATCTTCATGTCTTTGCAATGCATTTTTAGCTTCTTCATAAATTTCATTTGTGTAGCAAAAACCATTATTGTTTTGCACCATCTTATCCACTTTTGCTATCAAATCTTTCACTTGCAGTTCTTGGCGTGAATCGGAAAGTGTATTATTAAAAGGGATATACCTATTGTGACAAAGTTCGAGAATTTCTTTAAGAGACTCAGGACAATTTCTGATATACTCTTTGATGTCTTGATCATTGGTTTCAAGCTCATCTGCTCGTGTGAAAACAACGAAAAGGTGATCGTAAATGCACTCTCCAAAATGATTTGCAAACTTTTTAACAGTATCGTGTTCTTCCTGTGTAAATCGGCCAACGTTGACAGTTAGCAAGATAGCATGTGGTCCTGGGGCCGACATTGCTATGCATTTTACTATTTCCTTTGTCGCTTGTTCATTTGTCATCCCTGTATCATACAGTCCTGGAGTATCAACAATCGCAATTTTGCGATCGAACCTGGTGTTCATTTCCAGTTGGCATTCGGTTGTAATTGAAGAACCGCTTAGGGTAGATTTGAATTCACGTGTGCCCAATATTGTATTTCCGGTAGCGCTTTTGCCTGTACCAGTTTTACCAATTACTACGATACGCAATTCGGTTTTGTCGATCACTTCATGTAACTTTGGGTATGCACTTGTATCTAGAATAAAAAGATAATCTAAAGGTTGTTCATTGTATGCTCTTTTATATTTAAAAATTATGATTCATACATGAATATTGTAGTTCAAAACTGTTATTTCTTTTTTTTAAATAAAAAAGGCACAAAGTATGACGAATAAGATGTATTCTTTTAGTTGCATTATACTTGAGATAGATGTGTCTTAATTACAAATGATTTTTTCTACTTTATTTAATAAAAACACAAGATAACAGCTTTGTTTGACACGTCTAAATTATCGATAAATTGACATCAGTGAGGGTTAAACGTCATGGAGATAATTTCCCCATTACGCATACACTATTTTTCAAACTTGAAAACCAATTAATTTATGCACATATCATAATTAAGGTCTGTATTTGACCGTTATACTTTCAAAGTTTTTTTTTTACGTTATGCATAGATAAATGGCTCCATGGTGCTCATTGTGATATGACAGTAAAGGTCAAACGCTGAATAATTTGGACAAATATGGATACTACATTCAAGCTTGATACTGATCTTAACTTCAATTTTGATGGAGTAATTGACACACCAAAGGTGTCTGATCGAAGAACTTAAAAATTATTTGTTTACTTATTATCGGTCATTATTCAACATATATTGATACAAGATCAGATTCGGCGTTACTTAGAATCTCAATTGTCTAATCGTTATGAGATCAAAAAATGTTTGAATTTGAACCTTTTTTGGACCTCTTGGGTCTCATTGTAGACCAACTTTACATCCGTTTCATCAATGAAGAATCAGATTATAAGGTGTGGTCAATCATACAAATATAAACCCACATTCTATTTGTGTAGCCCCTATAAGACATATTCTAATTTACCAAACATGTAACTAATGTATTTCTTATTTGACAATATTTGCTAGGTTTTAAACTGGTTTCACTTCGTCGTTACATTTTTATATAGCATTGTGAAAAGAATAGCAAGCAAACCGAATACGAAAGAATACAAAATGTTCCTCAGAATTGATCTCCATTAAAAGTACGGCTCTAAATTTATTTTTAATTTTACTTAAGAAAACGCAGTTAAACCACTTAGATTTATTTAAGTAAAAATACAAAATGTTCAAACAAAATTGTCATCTCAATTGAAAGTGTGTTTGTAGATATAGTTAGTTTTTTTGGGAACTGCATTGAAATTACTGCATGGAAGAGTTGATAAACAACTTGCAATATCCTATTACTGGTCATTTATTTCTAGCATATATACAGTGGAATATGATTCAAGTTGATAGGATACTTCCTGTATTAGTTTAATACACGCGAATTCAGGATCGGAATGAAGTCTATTTTTAAACAAATCATCAACAGTGTACCAAGATGAAAATTACATAAAAGTGATTTAATGTGTAGTATTTTCAAATGCTTTTCGTCAAACTTTTAGAAGCTGTGTGATTTTCAAAAGTGTATGGTGAATGATTATCCGAGTATATGATAAATATTTTCAATTTTGATTTCAACCAAAAGTATAACATTGATACAAAACAGCTATATCAAGAAGGATTGTAAAAGTGTCGTCCGTGCGTACGTTTTAGAACCATCTTGGGTCAACGCTTTAACACCACAATAGATTTACATAAAGACGCATTCAATTCTTAACTGAGATTGCGTCACATAACCTTTGTTATGTTTATACCGTCGAGAAGAAATACAATACAACGTAAATACAAACTAAAGATTATTCCAACTGGAAATACATGTGTGGATCAAGATAACACTAGTATTAATCCTTAACCCTAGATTCTTGAAAATAAGTTTAGAACGACCCAATTTTATGTGAAGTGGGTTTCAATATTTGAATTCACAGACTTCTGACAACTGAATGTCAATTAGAAGCATGTACTACGGCTAAACATGTAACATCTTCTTTAAAGGATGCAACAAAATTAACTTAATTAACAAAAATAGTTACGTCAATTTGTTTTACAATACAAAATTGTCATAGTACTGGTAAGAGCGAGTATAATACTTGAGTCAGACTCGGTTCACGCACAGTTTTTGTCTTCAGAAATTAACTGTCGCAACAAATGTTTAAAAAGTGTAGACCCAATTGTTTTTTCATAATGTAATTGAAAACACATACATTTTTGTTTTGCCTTAATTAATTGTTTATTCAGATAATAGTTATAATTACCACTTGAAAACGTATTCTCTTGAGATGATGACTCTAATCTATTTTGTACAAAAGAGAATGTATGAAAATATTGGTACAATGTTCTTATGAAAATGAAAACAAACTATTATAAATTCCATGCGTCCGCACTTCATCAGAAACACCACAAGGTAAGTATTTGAAGGTCACAGATGCACAAGAACCGCAACAGTTGCATGACAAGAAAGGACCTTAAAATAGTCTTATTGATCGCAATCAACTTTGCAAAAGACATTGGCTTATTTTCTTTTGTATCGCTAAGGCAGTTTAAGGTGTGTTGGATAACCAACGGATAAATTAAAATAGAAAAAAAAACAAGAATGTGTCTACAAAACACAGATGCCCCATTCACACTATAAATGTTATATGTTTTCGTGAAATTAGAAACTAAACTCTATTTGGGCATTAAAATAAGAAAGGTCATATCATAGGGAACATGTTAACTAAGTTTCAAGTTGATTGGATGCCAGTGTCATCAAGAAACTACCTAGACAAAATAATTTAACCTAAAGACAGACGGACGAACTGACAAACAGATGAAAGGAGGAACAGACAAACGGATGAACAGACGGAGAAACCAGACAAAATAATTAAAAGGATGAAAGAAAGAGGAAATTAACTTCAAATTGGTGTTTCATATTTCAATAAAATTCCGATCAATAGTCCAACTCGGTATGTTATGACATGCACGAATGAGGAAGAGTTATTGAAGGATTGTAATTGTTAATTTGTCAAAAAATAATAAATTGCTTTTCTCAGACAGTATGATTAAATTTCGAAGTTAAAAATTTGATTATGAATTATGAACTTGCAAGTGTTATATTAAATCTATGATATAATTTTCATTAACAAATCTTGCAATAATTGTATAATGAATACGCTATCAATGCAATTGCTTATATGATGTTTCAATAGGAGTATCTCTCTTTAAAACATTGTTTAGTCGGTAAGGTTTTTCGAACTTTTCAATCAAATATAAAAAAGAAGATGTGGTATGATTGCTAATACGACAACTATCCACGAAAGACGAAAATGACACAAACATTAACAATTATAGGTCACCGTACGTCCTTCAACAATGAGCAAAGCCCATACCGCATATAGTCAGCTATAAAAGGCCCCGATAAGTCAATGTAAAACAATTCAAGCGAGAAAACTAACGGCCTTATTTATTAAAAGAAATGAACGAAAAACAAATATGTAACACATAAACAAACGACAACCACTGAATTACAGGCTCCTGACTTGGGACAGGCACATACATAAATAAAGTGGCAGGGTTAAACATGTTAGCGGGATCCCAACCCTCCCCCTAACCTGGGACAGTGGTTTAACAGTACAACATAAGAACGAACTATAAAAATCAGTTGAAAAAGGCTTAACTCATCAGATAGACAAAAAATAAAAGTTGACGTGGCCGGGTACTTATACATCCCGACACATAAAGACAGATCTGAGAGTACTCGCAGTTATCTGACAGCTAGTTCAAAGCCATTAACAACTAATAAAAAAATCAGGCCTCTTAGACTAAGCAATTAATCCGTACACATCAAACATACAATGGATTTAGTGTAAAGACGCCATAAACAGCCAGAGAAAAACATGACCTTGTGCAATGCCAAGTTACAGGTATCGACAGATTGTAGATCCGTGAAAATGTATATGTATATAACATACTAGTAATATTTAGTTAGCTTTTAATCTAATTATAACAAAGTCAATATTTATACCAAAAAAACAATATTCAATTATCTTATCACAGTGTTGAATAAGTAACCTTTAAGAATAAGTTTATTCAAAGGAGCAACAGGTTTACATGGATCATTCCGCAATTTCCGGGCACGGTTAACATCATTTCCGTAAAAATGAGGATGTGCTATCCCGTTTGAAATAAGTTTTCTACAGGAACTGTCAAACTTCAAAACCAAATCATTATATCTATGGACAAAAATAATAAAGGTTTTAAGTATTTTATGGTAACGATATCCCTGGTTTAATAATTTACCAGTAATACATAGGTTGTGTTCGTTAAAATCAAAAACGTCTCAACAGACACGAGCCTAGCGAACAAGTTGTGAAATTTAAACACCGTAAGATGGTGCCAAAGGAACATCACCATCTAAAAATGGAAAAGTAACAATAGGGAACGGAAAATCGTCTCTTTTGTCGTAAATTTAAGTGTGTAGTTTCCCGTTCAAAACCGAAATATCTCAATCCAGAAAAGGACAGTTATTACCGAATACATTTGATTTATTTAAAGTTAGTTCCTTGGGGTAAATTTCAGCAGTATATTGAGAAAATTCTTGATTATATAACAAAAAAAAAACATCAAGATAACGGTAAGTGTTGTTGAATTTA
Organism: Mytilus edulis; assembly: GCA_019925275.1. Lineage (NCBI taxonomy): Eukaryota > Metazoa > Mollusca > Bivalvia > Mytilida > Mytilidae > Mytilus > Mytilus edulis. The sequence goes on from CM034351.1 coordinate 52,266,844, forward strand.
TCAATTAAATGCAATTTTTACGGGTCTTTACTGAGTTTAGTCATAAACTGTGATTCGTAACAGTACAAAAACAAGTCTGCTTTTAAAGGGACACAATTAGTGTCCATGGGTATACCTACAACCTGTCGGTCAACTTTGTTGCCGAAACGTGCGTAAATATTATCAAGGAGAAAATAAACAGCCTCAATCATCTCATCACACATCCAGTAAGTATATCTAGCATATTTACCTTTCTCAATAGAGAAGAAGGCTTTAAATGAGTTGCAGCAAATATATCTACATTCAGCTTTACCAAACGACCATTTAATTAAATAGGAAAACTTTTGTTTAATAAGATAGTGTGGAAGTGTAGTGTAAAGAGTAGAAAAATCAAAACTATTAACAGAATCAAAAGGACCATCAAAAGCCCGCAATTTATATAAAACATCCAAAGAATTTTTTACACTCCAAAAATGGTTTATACCACTATGTTCATATATCTTATTACAATAATTTATGATAAGCTCTTTAATAGTAGTTAATGAACTAGTTAAGAGCACTGCCAGATTAGTTGTATAACACTTACTAGAGACATTGCAAAAAAAAACCTAGGATTTAAACATCATAAATATCATGCAAGAGTTGTATAAATGAGAGCACTAACGAAACAATATTCATTAACAAAATGTTTGAAAGAGTCCTGATTCTTTTAAAACAACTGATCAGCACTGTTATAGAACTTGTCTAAGGCATTGCAAATATAAACTATGAAACACGTGTCATAAAATTCTGCCAAGAGTTGTTTAAATAATAGCGCTAACAAGACCGGACGAACAGAGTCGAATCGACGGACGCACCATACTTCAATACCCCCTCAACGCGTATTACGGTTTAAATAACTAAAACAGATTCACATTTATCAAGTAAAACGTGTATAGTTTGCATTATTTGTACATGGTTCAAAACACCGTGCTTTGATGGACTACGACAACGACAACATGCACTATTGCCAGTTAATTGTTGCCAGAAGAAATTGACAATTACATTCCTAAAATATTTTTGGCCTTATACAATTAAAGTCAAAGGAGATATTTGTTAAAAAATAGATTTAAAGATGGACCATATGCCCTAAAATTTAAACGTTACATACTCTGTAGTGGGTCTTTGTTTTTCCGATGTCACGTTGCAACCATCTTCTACAATAACTGTGTCGACAGTACTGAAAAGTAAGTTACATAAAAACAATGTTGTTTTACTAAACCATAAATGTTAATTATATACTATGAAGTCATTCCAGATACACTTAATTGACAGCGGACATTAACTTCTTTTTACAGCTATAATACATTATTTAATGTATAAGGAATTTAAATGGCAAACGCAATGAGTAATACCAGGTACTGTGTTATACGATTTTGTAAAGAATATTTGATATACGAATTACAACACAACCTTTCTATAGATACCGTGTTGTTGTTACCAGATCAAGCTATTTAATAAAGAGTATTTAACTTACACTTACAAAGTAAAAAAAAAATAAGTCGTTCATACGGGCATATTTAATATATCAAACTATTTTTAGAATGATATACATGTCAATTGAAATTTTACATTCTATACATTTGCTGTATAAAAAAGTTGAGGATATTATTTAACACTATCACGTTTAAAAAAATCAATAAACTGCAAATTCTTCATTTAAGTGGTTGTTGCATTTAACCCTCGATATATTGTATATTTACACTTGTGTTTCAGAAATTAAAAAAGTTTGACGTCAAAATTAAAAAGTGTTGATTGTATATTATCAAATATTTAAAGACATGTAAAGATTCACTCGAAGACCATTTATCCAAATACCAAATGGATTTAATACGTCTATTGTCGCACTAAATCATGCAAATAGCCGACATAAATTTACTTGATTGTAATGAAACGAAATTGTAACTCGATCTTTAACGTGTTGTGGTGCAAACGTGATAACAAACTAACCTAATGCCATAAAATTATTTAAACGATTAACTTTAACATAAGAGAAAACTGGTTATTAATGAGTGATTTTTTTCTAAAATTGATTCTAGGGAAAGGGCGTTGACTTGACAAGCAGAAACGCTGAAGTTGACCTAAAACTTGTAAGGCTATAAAAATACATTTAATATCTAATCAATATATGTAAGCATCAACTTCGTCGGTAAGGGACTACTAAACATGAGCATAGTTTCAGGTTTCTCAGTAGCTGAATTTCACCTGGTAATATTATGGTTATCTAAATAAAGTTCGACCAGTAAAGAAAGTCCCTACTGTAAACGTTCGTTTTATTTAATTTTAGGGTCTCCTATGTACAATTAATACAAATGAACGAAAGATCTTTTTTATTAACCATTTATCAGAACAATACAGACTAATACATTATTTTTTATTACTAATTATTGAGTAATCACCTATGGAATAAAAAAGAATTAAATAGAACCTTACCTTTCCATGCTGAAGTGTTATCTAATGAACATAAACTCTGTGTAACTTTTATATGTGTAATATGATCATACAAATTATGGTACATTTTCGGTTTTCGGAAAATCAATTAGTCATACCTATTTTAAGATTGAAAGAAGGGCATTTCTTTTCGGTTTCATTTTATATTCCAACAAATGCAACTAATTTATAAGAGACTTTCCTTTTTGAATTCTCCTTGGAGTTCAATATTTTTGTGATTTTACTTTTTTGAAACAGTGGTGAATCTTTTTAGTTTTAAGTAGGGTCGGTAGAAAAAATATTGTTTAATATATTTGACATGTACATGTCAATGGGGAGATGAATTCAGAAGGGAGTACTACCATGAACACCAACTATAAATAAAATGAACGTGTATGAAATAAGACAAGACTGAAACCAATCCTAACTGTATCAAATGCACTAGGTAACTTTGAAAATTGCCAACCGTTTACGCATAGACAACTTTGGAAATCAGTTACTGGAACTAACAATGACTAAGTAAACTACAAATGATGGTAACTAGAAAGTCTACATGTAATTACCATGATTAAGTTTGGTTGTTTTTGACAAAAGGATTTACAACTTAATAGTAAAAATATCAGATTGTTTAAAAAAAAATACAATTGATTTGGAAGTCTTTGAAAAAAAGTATACAGAATGGTTTGACCCGTTATGATGTATTTCAGAACGGTTTCTGTTGTAAAATCTTGATACCGATATTATTCATTGACATCTGAACTCTTATTATACATTCACTAGACTGCATTTAAATGCTCAATCAGCCTTTATATTGAAAAAAAGGAGAAACCACTTAATTGTTGAAATTTCGTTCAATCTTGAACACTTTTTGTCTTTATTATAATTGTTTGTCGTCTTGCATTGTCAAAGTCTTCAGGTTCCATAAATGTAAATATAGTAGTTAAGTGACACTATTAAAGTTATTTATAGCTTATGGATTTTTCATGTAAACAGAAATAAAACTTTATACTTCCTTTGATAGTTTTAGTAAAATGACTTATGTAGACTAGGTCATTAAATATCACCTTTACAATGGCTAAAGTACAAACATGTTATGATATCATCACGCTCTGGATTTTTTCATGTTTTTGTTTTTACTCTTGGTTCTTAAAGAATTATTGCAATCATAATCATTATATGTTTCCAATGTTTAGAACAGGTTGCTCGTTTGATCCACTGTTAATTCATCTCATGACGTCATGAAGACAAATACCCCACATTAAGACAGATGATAAGGATGCTACTTAAAAGGAACCGACAGCTTTTGGTAGTGATTGTATATTTTTTTCTAATAATCATAGGTATGGATAATTCTTTATCAAGACAGGGAAAAATAAAAATGTTTTGTATCATATTGCAGAATAGTATATAAAAGGTAATACTTGAAAATCAACAATATCTCGCCAGTTAACGATTTTATATGTCAATTTTCTTTTTGCAAACTTCTCCAAACCACCTGATGCGTCCACTGTTTCAAAGCATTGTTTTGGAACATGTAAAAGAAAATTTGCCTGGTTAAATACACAAATAATGTTCTCCCACCGTTCAGGACATCTGAAAATAGAACGAACATTAGAGAAATAGTATGTGAAAGGTAATACTTGAAAATCAACAATATCTCGCCAGTTAACGATTTTATATGTCAATTTTCTTTTTGCAAACTTCTCCAAACCACCTGATGCGTCCACTGTTTCAAAGCATTGTTTTGGAACATGTAAAAGAAAATTTGCCTGGTTAAATACACAAATAATTTTCTCCCACCGTTCAGGACATCTGAAAATAGAACGAACATTAGAGAAATAGTATTTGAATACAGGAACCGATTAATCTTGGTTTTAATAAAGTGTTCCTAATATAGTCCATTTGTGTTTAACTTTTTGGGAAATATAAAAAATATTGCCACGACGTACAATAAAACTAGCATTGCATGGCTATCAGATCACAGCGTCAAACAGAAAAATACAACAGTCCAAATAAATTATGTAAAGACCACAAACTGACAACGCCATAGCGAAAAATATAAACAATCAAAAGATAGAGAATAGTATAAAATAGATAACATAAAAAATTCTAAAGAGTGATCAACATGAATTCGCTTTAAAACCGGACTGATATTATAGTTTGTTCTTATGTTGTAATAGTACACGACTCTCCAATATAAGGGGAGGGTTGGAATCCCGTTAAGATGTTTAACCCTACAACATCCTGTATGTATGTGTCTGTCCCAAAACAGAAGGGAGCCTGTAATTCATTGGTTGTCGTTTGTTTATGTGTTACATACTTTGTTCAATTTGTACATAAATCAGGCAATTAGTTTTCTCCTTTTAATTGTGTCACATTTGTCATTTCATGGGCCTTTGTAGCTGCCTAAGCGGTATGGGTGTTACTAATTGTTGAAGGCCGTGTGATGACCTGTAGGAGGTTATTTCTGTATAAAGTTGTGTCAATGTCAATTATACCACATATTCTTTTCTATATAATCTCAGATTCAATATCTTTAAAGGTTATCAGATCATGCTCCTCTCATTTCATCTGTATTGTTGCTCATTAAAGTTCATTACTAGGGGCTCAGATGGCAGCATCAGTTCTAGACTTAAGATTTATTTGTTGACGGTCAGAACTTAAAAAAAATCACTATGGTATATCAAATTGTGTAAGAACCTCTTTTTTAAAAGGTATCATTTCACTGATTGTATTCTCTCTACATGGAGTTATTAGGAAAATTATTCAAGTTTATTAGATTTTATTTTAAGTATCTAATCATACTGCGTTTTCCCCTCCTCATTCTTTAGATATTTTTCCATTTTTTTTATGTTTCAACAACCTATTTGTTTTTCTTTTTTCTAAAGTTATACTTAGATTTTCAGAAAATCATCAATTGACTTTTACAAATGCAGGTTTGGTATGCAATACATATCTCTGTTATTTATTTATCAGTTACAAGTATTGACATAATGATTGCTGGCATTTTTAACAAAGTTTAGATATTGTTAGGTACAACATGCAAACGAAAATTATGATTTGAATAATGTCAATAAGTTTTCGAACTAAATTTCATGTGTGTCTTATTATGCACGAAGTACATGTACGATACAAGTACAACAATACATCTACATAAATGTGCTTGTAAATATAGTTCGTATTCAAAAACTTCTATTCAACTTTTCAGTTTAAGTGTTAAGAGTTTTTTTTTGTAAATCCACCTTTCTATGTGTTTTAATAGTTCAGGTGTTTTGGGTTTTTTTTCTGATTTATCCGACTAATTGTTTTCGTTTGACAGAGGGTTTATCTTTTCACTGAATTCGTATGGATTTTGTAGAAACCAATATGCAAAAAAACCTTACGTCGTAACTGCAATTCCCTTCCCTTTCATGAATGTGACCTCCCGAATCAGACTATTTACCGGGTTTCTTTTATGACATAAGCAACTCGACGTGTATGCATAGTTTCATATACTGCATCGATTGAAATCTTTAAAAAAAAAATAGAAAGAAAGATAACTCGTAAGAAAGTGAAGAGAAAAGATCTGTTATTGACATTATGAATGCACCGAGATAAACAGCCAAGCAAAATTACTGACCTCCATTAAAAAGTATCACTAAAGACCGGATTATATAGCAAAGTCGCTAAACTGACGATATGATTGGAGGTATTTATATAATTACGAATGGTGAATGTACAAAACTTTTAAATATTGGTATTCTTTTGTTTATTTGTAAAAGACATATGTAGTAATAAATAGAAATAATACGCTAAATTAATTCTTTGTCTCTGTTATTTTAAGTACAGCAAACTGACTTATTAAGGATGACTGAGATGCATTTTGCTAACACCACGATATATCCAATGTTCAGAATTTAGGTTATATCACTTTGACGTTGCATGGAATTTATACATCCCTTTGTTGTGTTACAGTGCTACAGTACAATTGTGTGATGGAACAATGAAATTGCTATACCATGTAAGAAATATGATAATTCTCATCAATGTTATTGATGTGTTTGAGCTACATGTAGTGAGTTACCATCTGATGATAATTTGTACGCTACTATCTTTTTGTAACTTTTGTTATAGCTGTGCCAGTGGTGGATTATGATTCCAACACACAGTGCAATGAACACACAAAAGCATAAATAATTACAGGTTATTAAATGTGAGTAAATTATATTGATTAGGATGTTAGATGCACATGTTTCTTGTGTATATACATTATCATTTTTATTCATATCATTTTCAAATATTTACCAATCGATAAGCGTCTGACGTCAGTGAAGGTACATGCGAACATGACACTCGCGGTTTTGTTTTTAACAAATACAAAAAGATTATTAATGAAATAACAAACAATTATCTGCTGATCTTAGTATGATATTGCGATATTACCAGCATAATATTTTGTCTTAGAACAAAGTAACCAATTTTTTGTCTTAGAACAAAGTAACCAATCTTTTTAGTTATTTAGTCAACCTAGTAATACGCTTATTCCAGCGACATTTTTACACTTTTGACTCACAAATTATCGCACACATCCGTGCACCAAACAGATAACGGGAAATACGTACATGCTGTATTATAATAGATATCCGTGTATTTCAGTAAGGTAACTTTAGGTCATTGCCGTCAATTATGTTCTTTTGGGCTTATCTTTGTGGATCATAAACAGTAGAAAAAAAAACCTTACATGTAGTCCTTTATTTCGTAAAACTTGTGTATCAGATACACTTTTGCTTTAATCCAAGTTATTGGTGATACAGAATGGTAATGCAAAGCTATCACATGATTTTCTTAAAACAAAGATTGACTTTCACAAAAGCAATTTAATATGATGAAACAGAGTTTGATTTGAATAAATGATCAGATTATGGTATTTGTTTACACAATTATCTCACATTTTCTATATACATTTATTGCGTTACAGAAATTGTCGCATATGTGACTATTTAACCTTTTTTCCTATTTACTGGAATAATATTTGACCTGTGTAAGGATAACAGGTACCTTGTTCAAGTGCTCGTATTATTGTTCTTGTTTCAGACTTTGATTAAATATAGAACATGCAAATACAAATAAAAGAAGAATTTAAGTCCGTTGTGTAGATTCTTATATCAACGGTTTAGAAGATTAACATATTATAAAAACAAGAAGATGTGGTGTGATTGCCAATGAGACAACTATCTACAAAAGACCAAAATGACACAAACACTAACAATTATAGGTCACCGTACGGCCTTCAACAAAAAGCAAAGCCCAAACCGCATATATGCACATATTTGTTTCTACCCGATATAGGCTAGATGTTTGTTTTCTATTTATTTGTATTGTAGTTCTGTAATGTTATGTTTAACATTGCCATTAAAGTGGGAGGTTTAAGATGCCAAAACACGATATTCAACCGACCATTTTTATTTTTTTTAAATGTCCAAAACCAAGTCAAGAAAATTACCATTATTATATTATAGTTCGTGTATGTGTGTGTTACATTTAAACTTTTTGTTTCTGTTGTGTCGTTTATTTCCTCTCATATTTGAGTGTGAATTCACATTACTATAAGACGTGTCAAGGTACTTTTCTATCCTAAATTGATGTTTTTAGAACTGATGTTGTCTTTATTTAGCAGGATTCTCATGTAAGTATAATTTATTGTTAACTCATTCAAAATGTTCTCGGCAGTTTTTCTAAAGTATGTTTTATTTTTTGTATCTAGATATACTTTTTGTGTCCTCTTCACACTCATTAGATATTCTTACATTTTGTTAAGTTGATAATTAACATGTTTTTTTCATCTTTTTCTAAAGTTATCCTTTCTGAAAAATCACCATTTTACTCTCAACATTGCAGGTTTGATACATATATACTAAACGTATCTTGAATTTCGATATCAGTTAACAGTATTGACACAAAGGTTGCTGACATATTTACAACAGTTAAGAGATAGACTGTGACATAATGCAACCTTAAGTTATAAGGTCAATGAGTGTGCGTAATACATTTCATTTGTGTCAAATCCTTATCGAATTACAATCAAATTTGCCTTCAAGTACAATAATAAACTTACATGAATGTGGTTGTAAATTTAGTTTTTATGCAAACATCTCAACTTTAGTAATGGAAAAGAATATGGTATCTGAACAAATACGCACGTTTAATCGCTGAACATGTTAAGCATGGCTATTTGTATATATGACATTTTACCATGGTTTGAATTAACAATAGGAGGACATCACAGTTATGGCATTAGGGTTTGTTTTACCAAAGAGCCTGATGTTCAGAGGCTGTCGGATTTGTGATTCATAAGTGTTTCTTGGTTGTCGTTTATTTCTATAGATAAGACCGTTGGTTTTCCCGTTTCCCGATACTCTCGTCCTTTTGAGTCCCTAGATAGCTTGTCATTCTGTTTGAGCAAAGGTGCCGTGTTTAAGACTGCACATTTTGACCATACATGTAGTTGTTTACTTTTTACGCAATGTGACTAGGATAGACAGTTGCCTCTTTGTCATTCATACCACTTCTGCTTATTTCTGTATACTGCTACAACTCCTTTTCAAGCAGTTAAAATTATTGTTTTCTTTATAGAAACATCGTGCGTTGTCAACAATGCCAATCAGAGAGTGCCTATCATTCCTTAATGTTTTCACCGTTTCTTGTTGAGTATTTTTTATAAATATTTAGTTTTCGGTATATACTGTGGTATTTGTTGACAATCCACTTGTTTTAGATGTTTAGGTTTTTTCTTACTTTTCATACTAGTTTAAGATTGCCAAAAAGAGATTATAGTTCCTCATTTCAAATGGCTGTAGAAACCAATATACAAAAACTAAAAAAAAAATCGAAAGATTTTCGCGTTAACGCGGTAGTAATTGCGAAAGTAAACGGGCTTTATGTCTACTGAAAGTCGGAGTTACGCACAGTTAACGCGGCGTTTACATGAAAAAATAAATTCACAAAAATGCTGAACTCTAAAACAAATTCAATCGGAAAGTCCCTTATCTAATGGCAAAATCAAATGACAAAACACATTTGTAGTACATGTGAGTAAACCCCACTTTAAATTTTTCTGCCTGTTTACATGTAATGCTTGGTCTGTCCCCAACTGTAACCTGCCGCATCACACTTTGTGGTACAATTATCATGCAAATACCCACTTTTAAACTAGATGAGATACGATGCAAAACTTTATGTAAACTACATGTATTTCATTATTTTTGTATAATACTACACGTTATTCTAACAATACAGTATCGACTGATAACGTTTGAAAACAATGTTGTTTTTTTTTTACTGTTTTTAATTCTCTTCTCTAATGAAGGTTCCACCACCCATATACATTTGGCAATATTAAAGTCATCTAATATATTGTATTTGATGATAAAATCATTGTTATCAACTGTAATAGTAAATATGTAAACATACTTAATACATAGTATCAATTATGAACAAATAAGACACAATCAAATTTGCATACAAAATCACGGATTTAATAGATTTTAGATTAGTATATGAATATATAGGTGTGCACATGCAAAGACGCTAAGTGGTTGCGCAAAATTACAGATTTTGTACAAACATATGCATCGATTGCATTACTTGTTTTTCTATTCAGAAATGTTTCAATGTTCTTGTAAAGCCAACTTCAAATGCTGAACTTCTATTGGAATGTGCTTGTCTTCCGTGAAATCAAAAAACGATAAACGTTCGGAGTCTAATTCCGGTGGAATGTCACAATGTTCTAGCAGAATAATTCGTAAAAAGTCCGATCTGCACTTCATACTTTCTGTTATAATTTTCTTTAAGACGCACCATTCTCTCCTCAGAAAGTCTTTGGATAAAACAAGTATGCTCTTTCTACATTCTTTGATACCGTCAATGGCTGTCTCCAATAACGACGAACAGGAGTCAAAATCAATATCACCAGGCCAACCTGAAAAGAATCAAAAGTTAATAAACAGCATTGACATTCCTCATTGATGCACGGTTGAACGATTCAGTCCTCTGATTATAGGCATTGTATTGTCAGCACCCATATCAAGGTTCAGTTCTTTGCAACGTTCTGTTTCATTTTTGTGTTCGTTGATCTAGAGTCCATTGCAAAACAATTAACTTTTGATACAAGCGTCAAATATTGTTAAGCGACACTCAAAAACTTTAAAATGTATTAATAAAATTAATGAAAGAAAAAAAAAAACAATGGATGTGTTCCAATGGCTAATAGTTTGATTTTTTTTAATTCAAATCAAATGCACGTGACTGCATATCTAATAATAATATATATATATATATATATATATAAATAAATAAACATATAGAAATCTGTACAGTCATATACGGGCATCGATTATAATTAATGCAAAACAAATTCGTTTTTGATGCGTTTTCTTATTTGATTTTGCCATATGATTATGGACTTTCCGAATTGATTTTCCTTTGAGTTTAGTATTTTTGTGATTTTACTTTTTTCATATGTATATATTAAACATATGTGTATGGCATACGATATCGTTTAAACAAAAGATTACTCCATATTTTTCCATCATATAATAATCTTCCCAAACTCGCTGAATGATGAAACAGTTGTCATAAAGCTTCATTGAAAACAAAATAAAACACTAATAGACTGTTTGTTGGTGGATTTTAGCCTTAATTTACAGTGGGTGATTTAAATAACGATACCAATATGACTACACTAGGTGTACATTTTAATAAGTTATGTCTTTTACATGATATTTGTCGCCAACATGTTTGCGAATCAAAACCTATACAATCGCAAAAACATCCATAAAAAACAAAGGTAAACAACCCCCGAACAACAAAGCAAAGCTATGTACGTAGAGATTTCAATACAAATCAAATGAGCTGATATCTTTGCATTTGAAATTACCTTTTGACCATTTCATATATTCCTATTAATAATTATCGTTCTAACACCTTTTGAATGCACTCGTTTTTCACAATCTTCTTTTTCCCTACGTGTTTCATACCATGAAACATTTGACTTAAATAGTAGAAAAAATAATAAGATACCAAATGTACATTCATAATAAAGAAGTCGACGAAAAACACTACACAAAAGAATAAACATTGGGTATTGTTCACAAGTGGTAGACATTCTGCCTTGCTTATTTCAAACAAAAGTTTTTCAAAGGGGAAAAGTAAGAATTATTGCCTTGCCTTTAATCTATGCATTTATAAAACAAATAATTTTAACAATCTAAGAGAATATGACTCTTCTTGCACAAAATATTCGCGTCTGATTAGTCTGGGTATTAGTTCATCGTGCACAGTTAAACCCAAGCTGCTTTTAATTTTTGTTTTAAGAGTAAAGTTCTAAAAGTCAATTTGAGAGTTTCAATAGGGGGGACATATAGAGAGATACATCATATTATACTATAGTACAACCTGTAAAGCTACTGTCGTCATCAGACATTTGTATTTTGAGTTGATGATGTAGAAAACAATGAATCCAGCCAGAATCAACTTTACTCATAACTATAAAATAATCATATCGATAGTGTTGTGGGACACTCCCTGATTGTATTTCTTCTATGCATATGCTTTCTGCTTTTATGTCATATTCTAGGTCACATGTTGTTGATAGTTTGAACTGGCATATTCTATTCTTTCGAGCTGTTAGGAAATCTTTCTCCGTTAAAATTGCTTTCAAGTACTCTGCAATTTCAACCTGCTTTTTTGTTAGGTTAGATATTTGTAAAAACTTCAGAAATTCCCAAAGCCTTTCAAGGTAGTTCTTCCAAAGACCGACTGGAACTAAATTATGAACAAATTTCAAATCATGTGTTCTTCTAGCTATAAATGTAAATACTTGGATTAACTCAATATTAATAGTTGATTCTTCTCCTAGTCTCAAAACTGACATGCATAGTTTTTTTACATTTCCGAATGAACGCTTGTTTTCAGATAACATGAACGCTCTTTTAAGCCATTCTGTGGCTGTACGATATTCTCCCATGTCATAATAAATTGTTCCAATTGTATATGCTGTGAAATACGTTTGTCCCTTTGCACTAATACACTGATTAAGGTAATCAAGTGCTTCATTTAGGTAACTTCTGTCTGAAACAGCTTCTGGTCCATCTAAATAAAATTTCGGAAATTTAGTAAGTCTTTGACATACTTCTGCTACTGTAAAAACATCCCGGGGGCTCAAATAAGACTTTATTGAAACCTTTCCGTCATCCAGGGCCTTGTGCAGAAAATGTTTTCTTTTTCCCTGAGGATATTTCATTGAAGAGGATAGTTTCATGTAGACTTTCATTCTTGTTGAAAAAGCAAGAAGGTGTAAAGGTGGATTCTGCGATATAGAGTATAATAATGTTTTCTCAGCTTAGTTCAAATATTCAAATTTTGTATGTCCTGGTACAGCAGATCCATTCTTTGACACCGACCACAAACTAAGGCCTTAACGACTAAGAACAACTTCATCGTCTGGAAGCTCGGCTATCGCTAATTCGAAAGCGGACAAAGGGGCCTTTAGAATAACTTGAAACTGTACATCACTGGACAATGAACACTTTGCCAAGTCATCAAAGAAGGCTTCTGTCCATGAAACTATTTTTGACCGATATAGGCATATGCACGCGCTCTATAAATGGAATATCTTTTGTTATCTTTGGGTAAATTAACAATTACTGACCAAAACAACTCCACCGCTTGAACAGCGGTTATCTTTGTGATGTCATGCATTCTATAGCAAGCCATTGCGTGATAATATGTCCAAATGTAAATGTTTTCCATAGAATACGAAGTATCTCGAAGACATCGTATCCCGTTTTGAAACATTTCAATGCTTTGTTTCTTTTTGTCAATGACTGACTCATCATGTTTACAGTTGATTGCAAGGTACAAAAGCCGTCTTGCATTCACAGTATGGTTCGATGCACGACTGAGCAAACATTTTCTTTCTCCAACAGAAATGAACTGTTCGGCTTTGATAAGTTCGAATGAATCAAACAGCTTTTGTTTTGCTTCTATTTCGTTTTCTGTGTCTTCTTCAAAATAGAACAGCATAACCCTGTTCGACAGTACAAATTGCTTTTTCTTTTATGTCATTCTGCTTTCCAATATTTTTTGGATTGCATCGTCTTTAACTTTGCCTTTTGTATTAAATTGCTGGTTCTGTACAACTCTGCAAGATCAGCTAATGTGTTTAAATGTTTAGGGTTATTAATTATAAATCGTTCGAGTTTTGTAATATTTTGACCTATGTACCTATGTTTTTGTAGAGGATTATCAAGTAAAGTGCGCATTAAATCAACAACTCCATGAACTACATCATGTCCCCGTTCTGTTGCAGTATCTAACACTATTTTTCGGTTAACGACTTGATCCTGGCCTGATGTATGCATTAAGTTTAATTTCATTCTGAAAAGGCCAGGACGTATGTCATTTAGTACTGGTTTTGCCCTCTCAATTTTAATTTTCCTTTAGCTCCCTTCAATTACACCAAGCCTTTACCAATAACGTATTCTGCAAATAGAAAATACGTATGTTACGGTAGATAACAAACAGAGAATAAGAAATGCAAAATAATTGCTACAAAAATATTCATTCAAGGTAGATTCATTGTATATCGCTATAATATTGGATTGTACTATTGTAGTACTCAATCAGTCTAGTAATCTGCCCAAATCAACAAATTTGTAGATAGATGTGCAATTTTGTTGTTCAGACTGTTTACTTATTAAAAGAAAAACATGCTGATTTATTCCATTATCTAAAATATTTAAACAAATACCAAACATTTGTGTTTAAGAATATTTTTTTTTCAACTTAGCCATTTAAGGGAAGTAACTCTCTTAGTAAAAAAAAACTGGTCTGATAGGTTTTTTTAATATTTACTCCAAGCAAGAAAAAAAAGTTCGATAAAATCATTATTTTTTATATTTTATTAAAACAATATTATAAAACATATCTTTTCACAATTTATTTCAGAATTCTATCTGATAGATTTCTTTTTTTGCATAAAAATATGTTTTGGCATGATCATTCTAAGCAAATTTAGACAATTTTCAATGACTAATAGTTTGAAAAGTAGCGCGGTGAACCATCTTTTTATTATATTTTTAAAAAGAGCATATAAACATCTTTGTTTAAGCAAAATGTACCTATGATCTATTTTTAAAAAAGTGTCTATGATTTAGAAAACAAAATCTGAATGAAAACGTTTACAACTGTATCGAAAGGAATTCTCATACGTGTACATTTATTTTAACGATCAACTTGTAAGCGAATTGATGTAAGATTCAAAGCGAAAGAAGTAAATATAGTTACAACGCTTGTGAGCGAAATGACAATGTTTTCACAACTTCGATAAAGAACAAATTCTCTACCAGATTATATTCTTTATTTTGTGTTTAGTTGTCTCGTAATGCTGTCATTTTATCGGTATTTTTAACATTGCAATATAAGCGAGAGGTTTGCCGAGCCTTAAAACCAGGTGAAAACCACCATTTTGTCTTCCAAAGGCCTATACAAATGCAAATCATTTTTTATTAAATGGTCTATTTCTATGGACGTCGACGTTTGTTTATGAAGCAGTTGAGTGTTTCTATTGTTCCAATGGTTTCCTTTAATATTCGATTTGTTTTCCTCGGTTGTTTTTAATTGTTACCCGGAAAAGCTTCAGTTAAATCGATTATGACTTTTGAACAGCGATATACTACTGTTGTTTTTATTTTTAGATACCAATTCGTCATCAATTTAAACGCAAGGACTCATCAATGACACTAGATTCATAGCAATTATCCTAACGACATATCGTCGCTGGGCTTCTAAAATGTCGCATATGACTTTTTTGGCTGAAAATACGTTTTGACACGAATGGTCTGGGCGGGAGGAAATCTTTGGTATTACAAAATAGCCTGCAGTTAGACCTATCAAAATGTATGAAATAAGACATATTACAAAATTGCCAATGTCAGTTGTTTGTAAAGTTTGCTTCCAAAATGTTGTATGAAAACTTGAAAATCGTTGTAGAATGGCTTTGGGAAAAAAATAATTGTACATTCTTTTATTTCTGTGAAACTAATTTAAATTCTTGGAAAATCCAGAAATGTCAAAGTTTTTATTTCACTGCTATTTACAAAAATGTTCAAGTTCACACACGACATTTTGGAAGCATGCATTTTGCCAAAATTTTCAAAGCCTGTTTGTGAGATTTATTTTTCTTGAAAAAATTGTAATTTTCATCATTTTAGAAGACCAGCGACGATATAGAAAATTATAAAAGGTCACATATCAACTAAAAAAAGAAATTAGCTGATTATATCAAACCATGCACAGAAAAAAAAAATATGGCAAACAATAACAAAGGACAATGCGAGAATTACAGACTCCTATCTTGAATAGTTAGTGATATTTTATGAGCGAGTCATAACACATGCATGAAAACTAGAGATGCTTGACATTTTAACACTCGCTTGAAAACAAGTACAATACGATACCAGGACAACATAAAACAACTATTTGTAAAGCTAGTTAGAATCTGTTTACCCTAAACTCAGGAATGTATGAAAAGCAAAACCATCCTTTAAATAATTCCATTTTTTTATCTAACAATAGTGCTCTTTATATCTAAGATAAGTGTTTCTGCAAGCATCAACTACTGGTAGAAACTTAACAACGCTTACTTTACAGCCTAAAGGTTTTAACATTGATAGTGTCTTATCACTTGTTTAATGATACGTTAAAAACTGTAAAATCAGATTAAGGTATTCAATTACCATCTTTTTTCATACATAATCATAGATAATTTTGAATTCCGACGATATCGACGTTTTATCTGCAAATTACGGTGTATTTGTGTTGGGCATGGTTCTATACACGTTTGAAAAATATATTTCTTTATTTTGAAGAATATTCAGTTTTTACTAGCTCATCTTTTTTTAAATTGCATTAATTGTTCCGAACGACAACCTATAGTATATAAAACAATATGCATGGTATCAGAAGGATTACTTGAATAATAACCTATCAAATGTATACTATAAAATATGTTGGGTACATGTATATAATAAGACACAAATCCGTTGGAGAGACTACATAATTGCAAGCTCTAATTTACACCGAATTAAACAATGCAAAACTGAGAACAGGAAATTTGGACTGGTGCGGAAACTCGAGTGCGGAAATAATTCTTTATGTTTTGTCTTCAAACTAAGACTTTCAAAATTTACCTACAATGGAAGAAATAATTCACCGTTGACAGATGTTTAATTTAAACAAAAATAAAAACCACATAATAGAAATCGAATGACGAGACAGTACCGATACACGGAAATGTTAAATGAAAGACAAAATAATACTACAATATAGTGGGGCGGCTTAGTACCGAAATTTGACAAAATCATGCAAATTGCGATACAAGCAAGGAATTTTGCATAGACGTTCATTGGGAAGTACTTTATCATATTAGAGGGGTAGCCAACATGTTTTCGGTTTTTTTTCACGGCGGCCATCTTGAATTAAAAATTGACATCATTTTACTCAATCTTTGACATTGAAAAACTGTCCTAACCATTTTCAACGCTATTTATGTCATGAAAACTATTTGAAATACAATAAAATGATATGAAAATATGTCAAACAGACAACAATTGTAAAACAAAATCCCCACTTCCGGTTTGGGTCGAAAAAATTCGTACACTCGAGTTAAATAACAGTGGTATAGATATATATGAACACAATATTGTACAGGTCAAGCCAGCTTTGTAACACTTACATCTACCAGAACAAGTTTTTTTGCAGTCACATTTGTGTAACTCCTGACAAGATGCAGCAATTGCTGCTAATTGTGTCCATTGAGGAATCCACATTCAATCTGCGTTCTCCTTAACACATCCCCAATCACCAGGACTAGGTAGATGTTGATCATGTATGACTGCCTGTCCCCATACATGGCCACCTTGGTATGTAGCTCGTTTGGTATGCTGAAGCGGTGCAGCTCTAGTTGATGGAATGGTGTCATACGGTCTTTGTTTGCGTGGTTCAAGTCTGGATTCGTTGATGTCAAGTGTTGTTGTAGTTCTGTCGTACATTACCACAACAAATGCCTCTATCAACTCAATATCAGCGTCACTGACCAACTCAGGTTTCTTACTTAATTGTTCAAAAACCTCGATTACATCATCAAATATTTACCACGTCTGCCATATGCATGCCGATTTCTTCCCCTTTCCATGAAAAGCGGAGACCGTGTCTCATCCAGTAAAAGCATGAAAAAATGGCAAAGCTTCTGATTTAAGACCAAGAGCATGATTAATTTCGTGAATCGGAAGCAATCTTAGGTCTTTTCCTTTTCCAAAGGCAACCCAAAGTTTTTCTACTTGAAGTGTTTTGAAAAGAGACACCGCCAAAACCACTACATCAGTGTCTGAGCTGATTATCAGTAAAGACTTACACTTTTTTTCAGCTGCATTTTTGATATGAACAAATATCCTTGTGTCTGCTTCAACATGATTACATGGACTGAGATCATCATGTTCAGAATTTGTCATAACAATTTCGCCTTTTGTCACAAAAATAATTTTGTCAGATTGAATCGAGCAAATTTTGTCGGCAGGGAATACAACAACTCCGTTTTGTTTGCGTCCACTCGAATGAAGCTTGACCAAGCTTTCGGATTCTTACTTCTGCCGACAACTTTCCTTCTTGATCCAGCACCCATCGCTTTACGTGTTTGTGCTTTTAGACTGTTTTCTATGTAAATATCATAGATAACATCTACTCTGGCATGTTTTGAAGTAAGGTGGATAATGTACGGCAAAATCACATCTTTTGCGTATTCATCAAAAGTGTATGTTCCACGCGGTGGTCTTGAATTGACCATAGCCGCACCATCAACAACTACCATATCTGTCTCAGGTTCTTCTCTTGGTCAATCTTCCTTAGCTTCTTGGATTTTCATTAGGTGTGATTTGACGCCAATATTGATTTTTCCACTTTGAGACAAAGATGGGGGAAATTTCTGTAATTTCATGAAATATTTTCGGACGTTATATCTTCACTTGTTAACCTCATCGTATTTAACCACTCATACTCATTTCAAACTCATGAACAGATAATCGTGGTTAAGTATATTAGTAATATCGTCAGGCAGAATGAGAGGTTCTGGTTTTGTTTTAAGATATGCCGGTTTCATATTCATATAGGCATCAGGGAGTTCAGATACCTTTTTAGATTTTGGTTTATGTGTAGGTTATATTAACTCATCCCTTCTAACGCTGATATTATCTTTCATTGGATGTTGAAAAATAGAGATTCCAGTCCAATGAAAAGATGATTTTGATGTTGTTGAGCTTGGGTTGTGATCTATATTGTCGACTGCAGCTGTGGTAAACACTTTGCCCTCTAATAAAGGCGGAAATACCACACCTTCATTCAAATAACGTTCAACAACAGCTTCACCTAGTTGAGTTGATATTTCCAGTACCCAATCGTAAGAGATACATAACCCATGTTGAAATAGTGTGTCTATTAGCTTCTTTTCCTTGTTTTTGCAAAGAGTAACAGTCCAAGATACACACAAAATAGTGGCCTACGATCAACTGAATGTCTTTGTTGTACTGTAACCTTTTGGCTGTTTTGGTGATAATTGAACATTAAAAAATGGGCCAGAGCTAAGTCTGACTTTGTAGAAACGTTGTCTAACTGCGATTTGATATCAGGCCATGTTCTGTCATTTTTACCAACTGTAACAATGGAGGGGGTATGATATTATCGATATCTTCAGAGACCAAGGATCCAGAAAAAGTTGTCTTCGTTGTAGCTAATTGGCAGCGAATCATTTCGGCCGTCTTTGCCATATGCATGGTGTCATTATAATCACAAGCAAACGCTATAGCTGATCCTATATCTTTTTCAAACATCAAAAGTACATCTCTGCCCTTTGTGGCATCTTTTGTAATAGCTTGTCCTTGAGTCGAGTAGAATGTACCTGTTCAGAACAAGAACCAAGCTGTGCCAATCTTTTCTCGCACAGGTTTGCCAGGTCTGCTAATCGAAACACAACCGACTCTTTGAGTTCCAAAAATGTATTTGACCAGCTCAGCTAATGCAGATTCTTTCATTATAGCTTCCTCCTGTGTCTAACTGATCTCGATCTCTGTTTGTCTCTTCTTTGGTCTCTCTCTATTATATACAGCTGCGAGACAAGACGGGTGATACTTCATCTCTTGTGCTATAACATCACCACTACTCAGCTTTTCCAACAGTTGTTTGTCCTGATGAGCTGTTGCACAATCCACTAATCGTTTAGTTTCACTGTCATTGCCCCTCTTAAGACAGATAGAGGTGACTCTTTATTACAAATTGAACATTTATGCACATTTTCAACTGGATTTTGTTGTTGATCTTTAGAATGAGGAGTGCACCTAAAAAGTTTAGGAGACATACAATCACTAGAACTTCCAGATGGTATCGGTGACATATTGCGTTTCTGGTCTCTCTCAAGTTTAGTGTTATTGAACTTTATCCTACACAAATTATGGTACTTGGCATTTTCTTTTTTTATCGTGCTTTCAATACCCTCTCCGTGGTTTGATCGCCGAATATCAAGAAGGATAGGGAGGGCACTTAGTTCATGAAAGAGATGGATATTATTGCCTTACATTGTATATCCTTCGTCTAACGATTTAAGTAGGTCTGTTGTGACCTCCTGACACAAACAACATTTGTTCAATCAGTTTTCCAACTATCTGCTGAAGAAGCTGATAAGCGAATTCTATTCTCCATTTCAAGAACTTTTATAACTATTATATAAACAAAAGTAATCAACAATGAACTTATAGAACACAAACGCAAATATTATCTGAGCAATAGATAAATGCAAGAGCTAACAAGAACCGAGTGAAACTTATCAACTATTAGAGAAGTGCACGAAGTGTGTGTCTGTAACATGAATAAATTTACGCAACATAAAGAAACCTCACAGGTAAAATTCTAGAAATTGTATAAATATCAAGATTACTGTTCTAATTATGTTATTGTATGTATTAACAACATTATCATTATAGAATTGTGTTCATAATAAGGATAAAATTCATTCAAATCAATATCCAATCAGAATTGCAAATAAAACTTCGTAACTAAAAATATGAACTGTGGATAGACAAGTACAAATGTACCGAGCCACGTCCTATAACAATGAGAACACACACTCTCAAAAACGTTTACTAGACTAACATTGCACCCTCTTTTGGCCTATAACCTATCGAACCTAATGTAGCAATCGAAGATTAGTCAAAGATCTGTGGAATATAACAACTGACATTTTTCGGGATATAAAATAGTCATATTCGGGATATTCATAAAATCAGGAGTGGGTTATCGACCGACATTTGACCGAAATTGATATTTTATCTAATGTTACAATGATTTACTCCATTTTGAAACATTTTGGATACAATACAAGCAGAACGGGCCATAGATATGATGTCTTTTCCCTCTGAAGACGTCATTTCGAAAATCCAAGATGGCCGCCATGATAGGATGATTTTTTTTCGTGGCTACCCCTCTTATATGATTATTTACTACTAAAGGCATGTTCTTACAAAGTTCCATGCTTGTATCACCATTTGCATGATTTGTGTGGTAAGCTGCTTAACTAAATAATGATATATAAAAGTATAGTATTTAACTCATGTTTTGACTTAAACTTTTATCAAAGTTTAGCCCAAAATCTGTCATAAAACCAAATCAGAGGCAAGGATTTTACATTTCTTACATATGTAGTACTAGTATGAGTTTTTGGTTGTTAGAGACTAACATAAATTCAAAAAAATCTTCAAAGGATATTTGCAGGGTAAAGTCTGATTAAATAAATGAGAATGTCACACTTAAGTCATGTTAAACAAGTTGCTGATACATATTATATTTCAATATGCCACTGTAACGTTGGTAGCCTATATATATTAACTAAGAGACAAGCCATGTGTACTGATTACCATACTTTAATGTTATGCTAGAACTGAGTAATGAACACAAATACATAAAGCAATACGACGCGGGCGTGAGCTCTGAACTGTATATATATATTTATGAATGAATGAAAGTTACAATATTACATCTGTCCTTTTCTCAGATTAAAATTCTACCTTAATTACTTATATGACTGTCTGTGTAGTCATTGAATCTCTAACTGTCTGTGTAAACAAATTAAGTGATAAGATGCGTACAATTGTATCAATAGAAACTTAGAACTTTATAGTCTGTGATAAATGTAAATTATCCAATACGCGTACTGTAATGTCAATATAATTATTAGTGGATCATCTGATCAATCTGATGGGGCTATTTCGGTGTTGACGCTAAACATGGTATACATGATTTACATGTTTGTTCAACAAGTCTGTCTATTCCAGGGAAGTATACATTTTCACGTAACAACTGCTTTGTACGTACTATGCTTTGGTGTCCTTCATGTGCAAGGTCAATTACACGCATCTGTAAATCTTTCGGAATGACGATTTTATTATCGTGCAGTATGATCTTCATATCATTAACGGGAACGACTGTTACTTTGTATCGTAATCTTGAGAATGTATCAAGCGTAATTCTCTCATGCTTGTCCCACCTGTTTGATTTTAATGCAGTAATTACAGTTTGTAGATCATTATCCTTTTGTGTACTTTCAGCTATCTCATTCAGGGTCATTGCCTTCGGCACAGCGTTGTTAGTTAAGTATCGGAAATATTCTTCAGCTAATTGAGAATGTTTACATGTGATTGATGTATTCGGGGTCGGATGTCTTGATAAATAATCGGCGGCGTTCACCTTTCCTGGTTTGTACTGTATTTTGAAATTGCATCCCTGTAATCTTAATCTGCGTGCTGGTGTTTTGCATTTGGACTGTTGAATATAGTTTCAAGCGGTTGGTGATCGGATACCAATGCTTCCTTTTCTGTTGGCGAATAGTGTGTTTCAACATCTGTCAATGATCGGCTTGCGTATGCGATTATATTTCCATTTTGTGTTAATAATCCAACTAATGCAACGGGACTTTCATCTACTATCAACATTGTTTATTATGTTAGGGTCAAAGTACGACATCACACGGTCAGCAACAAATTTAGACAAACCAAACAAACATCTGATGAAACTATCGACAGTTTTCACACGAGATTACGCCAGCTAGCTGTAAAATGTAAATTTACGGAAAATTTTAAAGAAGTTAAATCGCGAATTATCCAGGGTTGCCATTCAACTAGACTAAGATGAAAGTCTCTTCGAAAAGACAAGACCCTTGAAGGATTAATTTCATCAGCTAGAGCGTTAGAACTTCCGGAAAAACAGGCAACGGAAATTGAACAATCAGACATAAAATGCTGTGAGAAAAGGAGTTGGAAGACGTCGCAATGGACCACGATTTCTACAGACACAAACGGACCTAAAGGTAAAGGAAAGGACAACTAGTACTTGCAGAAACTGTGGAGGTGACTTTCCGCATGTAAGCAAGTGACCTGCATTTGGAAAAAGCTGGAACTCATGTAAAAAGTTGAATCATTTCGATTCTGTATGTAGATCTAAACGTATGGATGGAACTAGCACTTTGAAAAGAAAAGTAAACAAAGTTGACAATTACGAACATGATAATGCTCATGACAGCAGATCTGACGACGGTTAAGTATTTGGATTAAAAGAAAATACTGTGAATTAAGAACAGAAAGGACAACCGAAAATCAACGTGAAAATCATTAATTCTAATGTTGATACTTTAATCGACACAGGATCGATCAAGTATCAATGTTATTGATGAAAGCACATTCGAAAACATCAAGTGTAAACCAAAACGTGTCTTGCTGACACTACAGTCTTCGCATATGGATCAGATAAACTCTTGAAGTTAATGGGAAAATTCCACGCTACATTAGAGACTGACCATAAAATAACAATCGCACCGTTGTGTGTGATAAAAGGCAGATACGGGAATTAATGGTGCTATGCTACATTTGTTGACTTAAGCATAGTGCCAGTCATTTCGTCAGTAGCAGATAAACATGAAATATTATTCAATAAATATAGCGATGTGTTCAATGAAATTGGAAAATTAAAAGATGAAAAAGTGAAAGTTCATATTGATGGATGTGTAAAACCAGTAATTCAACCACATATACGTATTCCGTTTCACTTTTGCAAGCAAGTAGAAGCAGAGATCGAGAAACTCGAAAAACAGGATATACATTTGTACTAGAAAAGGTGGATGGACCAACACTTTGGGTGGCCCCGATAGTTTGGCCCCTAAACTGATAAACAAGAACGATATTCGATTATGCGTGGATATTAGGGAACCAAACAAAGCTATTTGGGTTTACGTCCTATAACACCAACACTCCATGATATGATCTTGGATTTAAACGGATCCAGAGTATTCTCGAAAATGAACCTTCGAAGTGGATATCACCAATTGGAGTTAAACGAAGAATCCTGGAACATCACAACCTTCACGACACACGTAGGTTTACGTAGATACAAAAGACTCAGTTTTGGTGTTTCTTCAGCCGCGGAGTTATTCCAAAACACATTAAGTAATGCACTTGAAGGATTAGATGGAGTCCGAAATATATATCCGATGATATAATTGTATTTGGAAGGAACCAGGACGAACACGATACACGATTGGAAAATTTATGTCAAACCATCCGACAGAGCCCTTACTATATGTATTAAATATAATGCAAGCTTCAAATCATTGTAAATAGCTTCATTCTTTACAAACTGTCGTCTTGCTGATGTTTAATCTGGTGCGACAGATCTCAGCTAAATGTAGGTGCAAGTAGCAATCCGAATATTAAAATTTAAAGTTAAGTGAAAACAAGTGTTCACGTAACAATTGTTAGGAGCATGAATATTACAATCGTTTACATATTATTGAAAAACTAACCTTCACATTTCATATCCATTTATTTGTGTGAATCAATGCCACTTTGACATTTAATAACCGTAAATTACAAAAATCACCCATCGATAAAGTACCTGACGAAAGTTCAAGGTCATTGTATAATTCAAAATGTAAAACGTTCTACCTCTATAGTTTCATAGTCGATAACCTATCATTAAATCATGTGATTTAGTTTGATAAAAAAATTTAGTTATGATGTCACTTTCATACGTCAGATAACTCATTTTATTGGTAGAAGTTTATAACAGAAATGTTTATTATTATTTCTATGTTAAATATATTGCAAATCTTTTAAGAAACTATTTGTATCCCTCCTTAAAGAAAGGCAAAAAAAACCAAAAACACATGTATCGATGATCCGATTACCTCAAGTGTTTTTATTGCTCATTCTGTTGTTGTCTGTGTCGTGTTGTCGTATTGTTGTAAGTCTGTTTCATTCTGTTTGTCTAATTTTTTGAAGTCATGACTTTGGCAGTTGTTTTTTTACTTATACGTATGAATGTCTCTCTGGTATCTTTTGCCTCTCTTTAATCAGAAAACTGTTAAATGCCATTTGAAATATTTTGATAAAAGATGTAGTCGTAGTCTGGAGTTTTTTTTATATTTTATATAATTAAACTGTTTTGGGAATATAAAAACAATATGTAAATATAAGTGTTTTATGATTCAATGAATATGACATCGTTTTAAAAAGGATGCCACTACGTCTATTAACCCATTAACCCCTAATGACGCATATAGGCGTCATGGCGACAACCATTCTTTGATGGCACGTATGACCCTCCATACCTTTTTTGAATTTGTCTAACTTGAACTGTCATGATAGCAGGGACTTCAACCAAGCAGTTCATGGTCTATTACCTCTTGTCAGACGTCTGTTCATGAAAATATGGCACTTTGAAAGCCGTTTAAGAGTTCAAAATCGGAAAAACGTGAAAAGTAGCCAAAATCAGGTGGTGGTGGGCACTTCTTAACTGGTAGTCATTGTAGGTATACACTATTATCGTAAATGCATGCATAGGTGGTATAGGAACACAAAGAGGTATAATATGGCCAATCGGAATCTAGTCTGTAAAATCTAGGTCACCGTTTTGTCAAAAATCCGTAAAAACGGACATTTAGGCAGACCTGACTTGACGATAATAATTCGCCAGCAAGACACTTAAGTCCCATATACTCCCAGTTAGCATGCATGGACTGCTGTAACTATAGGGTAATACTTGAATGACACAGAAACACAGTCTGGTTAATGTTCACCTCTCAAAGTCGTTTTAAAATCGAAAAATAGACGGAAAATGACCATTTTTCAGTGGGGGTGGGTTCAAACCCACGAGAAAATCTATGGAGGGCTTATATTGTCACTTTTCAGTTAAAAAATATCAACATTTTAGGACAAAGTGTACAGGGCAATGGTGATAGCCCCCTGATCTTTCAATCTGCCTAATATTAAGCAGACATCTAGTCAATAGGTAGATACAAACGTGACTAAAAGGAATTTGGGTACACTTCTGTCTTCTAGGTTTACGGAGCGCCCAAAGTGCCAGTTGGATATTCAAAATATATAGCGAAAACCTACCCGAGACCGCTTAAATGAGGTTGAGACCCCCCGGGTCTTTCAATGTCTATAACATTTAACCAAATCATTGACTCTGTATATATAAAGGTTGTATTAGATGGATTTACCAGAATAACGTCATCTTCCATATCTACGGAGGGCTAAGATTGTCACTTTTCAGTCGAAAAATGTCAAAATTTTAGGACAAAGGGCACAGGGTAATGGTGAGAGCCCCCTGATCTCTCAATCTTTCTAATATTTGACAGACATTTAGTCAATAGGTAGATACAAACGTGACTAAAAGGAATTTGGGTACACTTCCTGTCTTCTAGGTTTACGGAGCGCCCAAAGTGCCAGTTGGATATTCAAAATATATAGCGAAAACCTATCCGAGACCGCTTAAATGAGGTTGAGACCCCCCGGGTCTTTCAATGTCTATAACATTTAACCAAATCATTGACTCTGTATATATAAAGGTTGTATTAGATGGATTTACCAGAATAACGTCATCTTCCATATCTACGGAGGGCTAAGATTGTCACTTTTCAGTCGAAAAATGTCAAAATTTTAGGACAAAGGGCACAGGGTAATGGTGAGAGCCCCTGATCTCTCAATCTTTCTAATATTTGACAGACATTTAGTCAATAGGTAGATACAAACGTGACTAAAAGGAATTTGGGTACACTTCCTGTCTTCTAGGTTTACGGAGCGCCCAAAGTGCCAGTTGGATATTCAAAATATATAGCGAAAACCTACCCGAGACCGCTTAAATGAGGTTGAGACCCCCCGGGTCTTTCAATGTCTATAACATTTAACCAAATCATTGACTCTGTATATATAAAGGTTGTATTAGATGGATTTACCAGAATAACGTCATCTTCCATATCTACGGAGGGCTAAGATTGTCACTTTTCAGTCGAAAAATGTCAAAATTTTAGGACAAAGGGCACAGGGTAATGGTGAGAGCCCCCTGATCTCTCAATCTTTCTAATATTTGACAGACATTTAGTCAATAGGTAGATACAAACGTGACTAAAAGGAATTTGGGTACACTTCCTGTCTTCTAGGTTTACGGAGCGCAAAGTGCCAGTGATATTCAAATATATAGCGAAAACCTACCGAGACGTTATGAGGTGAGCCCGTCTTCAATTACATTTAACAATTGCTCTGATTAAAGTTGTTTAGGATTTACAGATACGTCATCTTCATATCTAAGGTAGATTGTCATTTCAGTCGAAATGTAATTTTAGGACAAAGGCACGGTAATGGTGAGAGCCCTGATTCATTTCTATATTGACAAATTTCATAGGTAGATAAACGTGACTAAGGAATTGTCATCCCGTCTCTGTTACGAGCGCCAAAGTGCCAGTTGGATATTCAAAATATATAGCGAAAACCTACCCGAGACCGCTTAAATGAGGTTGAGACCCCCCGGGTCTTTCAATGTCCATAAAATTCAACCAAATCATAGATTCTATATATATAAAGATTGTATTAAAAGGGGGATGTTCTTGAACGGACTGTTTGATCCAGATCAGATCAAACCAGAACCCTAGTAGAATCCAGTTGTTTCAAGTACAAACCGTCACCATAGGTTGAAGCTTAAGTTAGCTTGGCGGGGGAAGATATACAGACCTATACCACGCACCTTCACACAGCTTACACAACCACCCCGTTTGATGTAAAATCCAGGTCCAAATGCGTTATTGACGGCTATATTTCACACAGGCAACTTATAAGGGCTCCAACACTTCATGCTGGCAGAATTGTGTTCGCCAACATAGGAAGGGCTCGCATAGCCATTCCCGCTAATTTGGGTAGGAATGCCCTTTCTTTTTGAATGTTTTTTTCAATTGGGTAGTGCTTATTTTCAGAGTCATACCACTAGAACCTTTTCTAGGAGCTTTTTCAATCTGTCGCAGGGTAAGCAACATTTTGTGTGCACCTTGCAGGTTTGTGTGGGATAAACGAATGGTGACCGGGCAACCTTTTTTGGCTGCTTTCTGTAATTTATTAGCTTGACCTTTTATCAAGTTCAAACCGTATTTTGGTAGACTATTTATGCATACCTCGCGAAAATGGAAGCGGATGGTGAGATGTTCACTGCGGAGATTGATAGGATCGCCGTTTTGATCGGTGAGGTATGTCTGCATGTGATTGATGGTTCTCAAGGTCACGGGTAAGTACACCATGCTTTTTGGCTTTTGAATGATCTTTATCCCGGGATCGATTGCGGGGGAAAAGCTGTAGATAGTGGACTGTTGGGTGACGTGTACGTAGCTTCCATTGATGATGCTACTGTTCACCAGGATGCTCTTGATGCTTCTGATGCTAACAATGTATTCACCCTCTTTGTAACCGTTTGTTGCCCGATCAAATATGTAGAGATGTCGCTTAAATCCCAATATGGTGTTCGATTCCTTAAATTGTAGTTAGGTAAGGGGGTCAAACCAGGTAAGAATGCGACTATCGTTTCCAGAGACAAGAATGGAAAACCCTTGTTTTGGGTCTGTGTTGTTGACGATTTGTTGCAACAGTATGGTGTCCATTTATTTATTAAAACACGACGTTCAACTTCTGACCGTTCGATTCGAACTGAAGGACATTGCAAGTGCAAATTCTTCGGTGTTGGCGGGAACATAACGCTCAAATTCCGCTCGAATCTGGATGTCCACTCGGACTGATGACTTACATCGATGATAAACAGCGGCTATAAGTCAATGAAACCAGAGGGGTTGACGCCACCGTTATTGAGGAGGGTGTCAATGTTGTAGAATTTCTTTCTGAAGTCTACAGCCTTCTTGAACACTATGGCAACCTTGTTTTGTGAGAAACCGGCATTAAAGTGGACGACTGAGCAGTGATCGAACACGGAAGCATTATGGATTTTGTCATTATCTCTGTCGGTTTGGAAGGCAATGGTGATATATCTAGGCTTTTTGCGACCACTATTGGCAGCTAGGCAGCACTTAAACTGTGAGGCTTGGGGAATGGCTATGAAATAGCAATGTCTCATGCAAAATCCACAGTGGATCTTGGATTTATTCTGGATGGTTTTGTACAGTTGCATCTTGTTTTCGTCTGCAGGAGTGACGTGAGGGAGGAACCAAGAGATTTAAATCAGGATTATGTTTGCCACGTTATTGACGGCGGCTGCCCTAAGAATGACATTTGCATCTGAATTGCGAACGAGTGGGAGTTTGTGCCTGTACAATATTTTGTTGTAATCATCCCAAAATATGTTTCAGGGGGATGGCAAACGAGTATGATCCTTTGTTGGTGGTCTTGGTGATAATGAATCCATGGCAGGCTGCAAATCCAGTGTTCTCAGCCTCGGCATCGGTGGAAGAATCCTTATGCCACAGTTGGGACCCTGCGATTTTGAAAAGTCGTCGGGGTAGGTTAACATTCCCAGCATAGTGGTGGCGATGCCGGGGTCGTTAATGTGTTCAATTTGATAACAGATAGTTTTGAAGAGATACAGGATACCATTGTGAATGAGATCAACGTCTGCATATGGAGTGCCGTCGTGCTTTTGAAGTCGCCCTCCTACCAAGAGATAACGCTCGGTTTGGTGGAGGAACAGGTCCTGCGTTTCGATGTTGAGTCGGGTCTCCGCTCCAGAGTTGGTTAGTTGGGCGCCGGCTCAAGGTTCGAATACGTGAACTTGGTATTTATATTTTTGAAGACTTTCATCAAAGGTCAACACTTCTGTGATTGTAAGGATGTCAGACATTATGTATTTATTTATAGCGTTGGAGGAAGTTGTGGATGATAGCGATGCCACGACCAGAGATGAGATTGCTTTACTGGGTTTGGTTGTGGGGCTTACTGCGTCTAACAATTAGCTGTTGATTGGGTTTGCTGCGTTGGACACTGGGTTTTCGAGGGCGGGTCACTTTGTCAACGACATGGTCGACGACTTTGGCTACCACCTTTTTAACTCCTATCATTGCTGCATTGGTGGCAGCGCTCATAGCCTTACTTTCCAAGGTCTTGGCAGCAAAGGAGGTGAACATGCGACCAGCGATAGATAACGCAGATAGTGTCAAACAAACTTCTACCATCGTATGCATACTTTCGAGCAAAACCTTTCTTAACTCATGATATTACGATGGAGTTGCTTATATTCCTTGATACTGATATGTTCACCTTTCTTCATGGCATCGAGGATCGCTACAATTGCGTTGCGCACACCATTGTTTCAAGCACTGTAGGCAGCGTTGCACAGATCCAACCGATAGAGGAGCTGGTCAAAGTCGGAGGGTAGAAATAAGGTTTAAAGTCCGCCACATTGCTCATCTTGCTTTAGATGTGCGACACAATCTTCTTTATTGCCTTTGGGTTCTCGAGAGGTTTAACTGCCTTGATACATGGCACCGGAACTGTTCAGGATCTCTGCATAGTCGACAAGGTCTTAAAAACTTCGGGCTCGAACGATTCTGGTTTCTTTTTCACCATGAGTTCCCAGAGGTCAAGGGTTCTTTGTACCTTACACCATCCACGAAAATATCATCGCCGTCAGAAGTAACTGCATGCTGGTTAGCTTCCGATGAAGATACCATCGGTTTCAGGTGTGGTCGGCGGAAGGATTGTTACTGATCTGCAAATACTGCTGTGCTCGAGGTCCGAGGATGATGTCTGTAGGTGGTGCTATGGGTAGTGAGTAGCCAAACTTGGGCGGTGTAGGAGGGATGGCTGTCACTGCTGTAGGAAGGTATACGATCGTTTTGGTGATCGGTGAAGCTGCCTCTCGCAGGGCCACAACCACATGCTTAACACCTTGGAAAGGTCCCGGTTGGGTTCTATCTTCTCGAGGCGATGCTGCATGTTACTGGCTTAAATCTTTCGCTTGATCTCTTGCAACTCCCTGGCGAGCGCCTCACACTGTTTATGGTCAGTAATATTTATAAACGTTATTTATTTACAGCGTTGACGTGAACTCCCCTAGGCGATGGTTTGATCACCTCTAAGCGTTTGTTTTTAACGTCCCTAAGCGTTGGTTTGAACAGTGATACCTTACCTGAAACCATAGGCAAAAATCTATCGAAAGGTAAAAACAAAATACATGCATTTCTGCTCTTTTTTCCATAAAATTGAATTGAAAAGACCGAGCGATAAATCTTTGTTGATAAACACTACAATAATTTATGGACCTATGGGTGGTAGGAATAGGAAAATACGGACTGTCAAACAGGTAAATGCCATATAAAACATGCTAAAAACAATCTAAATGTTCATATAACCCCACTATGAAGGCTATATTATTCTTCAATTATCTAAAAATCTATTTTATTGTACAAAAACTTTCATATTAAAAGAATTCACCATAATGCGTAACTAAACTTCTAACTGTGTATTGCTACCTTATCGTTTTTGGTTTCAACCTTATCGGTAAATTAACGCACTCAAAGTCCGCGTACACCACGAAAGAGACTCTCATCGAATGGGTGGTGTTGACAAAGGTCAGATGGTATTTCCCTTTTTAGGCAGCTCGATCTTGACTGCCCTACGGTTGATGCAACACTCTTTGTTGGTCTCCAGGACTTTCTTGCTATAAAAGTGTTTCGAGCACCTGTAGCCTTCGATCAGCAATAAGTTGAGTTCTCTCTCCCGCTGTTTACCAACGTTTGAAATGTGCAGCGGGTATACTTCACTATCATCTATTCTAGATACAGTAACCGCCAGGGTGGAATTGGCCTTCTCAAATTCATTAATATCCTTAAGGCTAACAAGATTGAGCTCTGTGTAACCTTGTCCGTTTGTTTTGGGTCTACCTTTTTTACTGCCTATTTTTCACATTGATTACAGTCTTCTTGGCTTTGATCCACATCGGCTAATCAATGTACTAGGACTCACCCAGCGGTCGGTGTTTGTTAATATTGACTTGAAGTTTTACAATTGCATTCGATGTCCAGCCCTTTTTTCAGAGGTCCACTGTGCAATCTTTTCTCCGATCTTTTCATCCATCTCTTCAAGGCCTAGGTTTCAAGCAAGTCCGTGGTTAAGGTGAAAATCTGGTTTCCCGAGTGAAAGTATCCCTCGTTCTCATCATCCATCTTACCTGTTTGGTTAATTTTCACTCTGCAGCATTACATTGACTTTTTGATCCTTTTTATCCTTTCAATGCACAATCGTCTATAAGTTCCACCCTTGACATCCGAGAGACCTCAAGGTAGGTCGTCACATCCATGTCAATAATGCGGTCATTTTTCAAGTAGTTTTAAAAATACCTTCTTCAGTGGACAAATGATGGATGTACCTCAATTTTATCCCCAATGGCTTTCCTATCTTCTCTGAATTTTCCTGTAACTTCTCCAGTAGTTGATCTTTCGACATCCTGCTAACCCCTATCAACTCATCCTTTTTGGCCTGGGTGATAATATCCTTCCTCGTATAGGGTTGGGACAAAGCTCAAATAATGTTGATCTTCGTTTCGATCAACTGAACCAACTGATCCTTCCTCATCCGGGAGTACCATCGGAGGTGGTGCATTTTGGCAATACCTCTCAGGGCATTAACGTTTTCAACAATTAATTCCAGCTATTTTAAGCTATTGGATCCATGTCTTTATCCTAACAATCCAAAATAAAATCATTTTAGGTCACCCAAAATAACTGCTAGTATCCCCAATTCAATGGTTTTTCAAAAAGTATAAAATTCGTGGTAATCATACCCGGTGCGCCTGGTTTTTTCATCCCAAAGCTCACAATTTGCAGAGCTCAATTGGTCTCTCTCTTTGCCAAGACGGTGGTCAGCTGCTTGTTTAATCTCTCACAATCCCAGTTGGGGACAGTTGCCCCCTTCCAACATAAGGTTATAATTTTTGCCTACCTATTAACTATATGTCTGCTTAATATTAGGCAGCTTGAGAGATCAGGGGGCTATCGCCATAGCCCTGTGCCCTTTGTCCTAAAATTTTTAGAATTTTTAGCTGAAAAGTGACAACATAAGCCCTCCGTAGAATTCGAATATGACCATATTCTGGGAAATTCTTCTAATACAACCTTTATATATACAGAGTCTATGATTTTATTCAATTTTATGGACATTGAAAGACCAGGGAGTCTCACCCTCATTTAAACGGTCTTAGGTAGGTTTTCACTATATATTTTGAATATCCAACTGGCACTTTGGGCGCTCCGTAAACATGAAAGACAGGAAGTGTACCCAAATTCCTTTTAGTCACGTTTGTATCTACCTATTGACCACATTTCTGCTTAATATTAGGCAGATTGGGAGATCAGGGATTTATCACCATAGCCCTGTGCCCTTTGTCCTAGAATTTTGATAATTTTTAGCTGAAAAGTGACAATATAAGCCCTCCATAGATATCGAATATGACAAAATTCTGGGAAATCCTTCTAATACAATCTTTTTATATACAGAGTCTATGATGTTATTCAATTTTATGGACATTAAAAGACCAGGGGGGTCTCATCCGCATTTCAGCGGTCTATGGTCGGTTTTCACTATATATTTTGAATATCCAACTGGCACTTTAGGCGCTCCGTAAACATAAAAGACAGGAAGTGTACCCAAATTCCTTTTAGTCACGTTTTGATCTACCTGTTGACTAAATTTCTGCTTAATATTAGGCAGATTCAGAGATCAGGGAGCTATCGCCATAGCCCTGTCCCTTTGTCCTAAAATTTTGATAATTTTTAGCTGAAAGTGACAATATAAGCCCTCCATAGATATCGAATATGACAATATTCTGGGAAATCCTTCTAATACAACCTTTATATATACAGAGTTTATGATTTTGTTGAATTTTATGGACATTGAAAGACCAGGGGGTCTCACCATCATTTAAGCGGTCTATGGTCGGTTTTCACTGTATATTTTGAATATCCAACTGGCACTTTGGACGCTCCGTAAACATGTAAGACAGTAAGTGTACTCAAATTCCTTTTAGTCACGTTTGTATCTACCTATTGACTAGATGTTTGCTTAATATTAGGCAGATTGAAAGATCAGGGGGCTATCACCATTGCCCTGTACACTTTGTCCTAAAATGTTGATATTTTTTAACTGAAAAGTGACAATATAAGCCCTCCATAGATATCGAATATAAAAATATTCTGGAAAATCCTTCTAATACAACCTTTATATATACAGAGTCTATAATGTAATTAAATTTTATGGACATTGAATGACCAGGGGTCTCACACTCATTTAAGCGGTCTCAGGTAGGTTTTCACTGTATATTTTGAATATCCAACTGGCACTTTGGGCGCTCCGTAAACATGAAAGACATGAAGTGTACCCAAATTCCTTTTAGTCACGTTTGTATCTACCTATTGACTAGATGTCTGCTTAATATTAGGCAGATTGAAAGATCAGGGGGCTATCACCATTGCCCTGTGTCCTTTGTCCTAAAATTTTGATAATTTTTAACTGAAAAGTGACAATATAAGCCCTCCATAGATATCAAATATAACAATATTCTGGGAAATCCTTCTAATACAACCTTTATATATACAGAGTCTATAATTTAATTAAATTTTATGGACATTGAATGACCAGGGGATCTCACACTCATTTAAGCGGTCTCAGGTAGGTTTTCACTGTATATTTTGAATATCCAACTGGCACTTTGGGCGCTCCGTAAACCTAGAAGACAGAAGTGTACCCAAATTCCTTTTTAAAGTCACGTTTGTATCTACCTATTGACTAGATGTCTGCTTAATATTAGGCAGATTGAAAGATCAGGGGGCTATCACCATTGCCCTGTGCCTTTGTCCTAAAATTTTGATAATTTTTAACTGAAAAGTGACAATATAAGCCCTCCATAGATATCGAATATAACAATATTCTGGGAAAATCCTTCTAATACAACCTTTATATATACAGGTCTATAATTTAATTAAATTTTATGGACATTGAATGACCAGGGGGATCTCACACTCATTTAAGCGGTCTCAGGTAGGTTTTCACTGTATATTTTGAATATCCAACTGGCACTTTGGGCGCTCCGTAAACAGAAGACATGAAGTGTACCCAAATTCCTTTTAGTCACGTTTGTATCTACCTATTGACTATATGTCTGCTTAATATTAGGCAGATTGAAAGATCAGGGGGCTATCACCATTGCCCTGTGCCTTTGTCCTAAAATTTTGATAATTTTTAACTGAAAAGTGACAATATAAGCCCCCCATAGATATCAAATATAACAATATCTGGGAAATCCTTCTAATACAACCTTTAATATATACAGAGTCTATAATTTAATTAAATTTTATGGACATTGAATGACCAGGGGATCTCACACTCATTTAAGCGGTCTCAGGTAGGTTTTCCTGTATATTTTGAATATCCAACTGGCACTTTGGGCGCTCCGTAAACCTAGAAGACAGGAAGTGTACCCAAATTCCTTTAGTCACGTTTGTATCTACCTATTGACTAGATGTCTGCGTAATATTAGGCAGAATGAAAGATCACGGGCTATCACACAATTGCCCTGTGCACTTTGTCCTAAAATATTTGATAATTCTTTAACTGAAAAGTGACAATATAAGCCCTCCATAGATATCGAATAATAACAATATTCTGGGAAATCCTTCTAATACAACCTTTATATATACAGAGTCTATAATTTAATTAAATTTTTAGGACATTGAATGACCAGGGGATCTCACACTCATTTAAGCGGTCCAGATAGTTTTTCTCTTTATATTTGAATATCCAACTGGCACTTTGTTTGGGAGCTCCGTAAACCTAGAAGACAGAAGTGTACCAAAATTCCTTTAATAGTCACGTTTTGTATCTACCTATTGACTAATGTCTGCATTAATATTAGCAGATTGAAAGATCAGGGGCTATCACCATTGCCTGTGCCCTATGTCCTAAAATTTGATAATTTTAACTGAAAAGTGACAATATAAGCCTCCATAGATACGAATAATAACAATATTCTGGAAATCCTTCTAATACAACTTATATATACAGAGTCTATAATTTAATTAATTTTATGGACATTGAATGACCAGGGGGTCTCACACTCATTAAGCGGTCTCAGATAGGTTTTCATGTAAATTTTTGAATGATCCAACTGGCACTTTGGGCGCTCCGTAAACCTAGAAGACAGGAAGTGTACCAAAATTCCTTTTAGTCACGTTTGTATCTACCTATTGACTAGATGTCTGCTTAATATTAGGCAGATTGAAAGATCAGGGGCTATCACCATTGCCCTGTGCCCTATGTCCTAAAATTTTGATAATTTGTAACTGAAAAGTGACAATATAAGCCCTCCATAGATATCGAATATAACAATATTCTGGGAAATCCTTCTAATACAACCTTTATATATACAGGGTCTATAATTTAATTAAATTTTATGGACATTGAATGACCAGGGGGGTCTCACACTCATTTAAGCGGTCTCAGGTAGGTTTTCACTTGTCTATATATTTCTTTTTGGGGCATTCCATAAATATTTCTATTTATAATTCATAATGTTTTCTAGAGTTAGTGGTTTTTCTTTTTG
Organism: Mytilus edulis; assembly: GCA_019925275.1. Classification (NCBI taxonomy): domain Eukaryota; kingdom Metazoa; phylum Mollusca; class Bivalvia; order Mytilida; family Mytilidae; genus Mytilus; species Mytilus edulis. Next base: position 52,303,285 of record CM034351.1, read on the forward strand.
TTTAAAGAAATATCATGTATAAAAGTAAATCTTTGAAGTTGTTTTATTGACAACAATCTATATTATATAAAGACAAATATGCAACATAGAAAAGGGTTTATATTCGAGGACAACGAGAACTTACAACAGCTTGGAGAGGTCATTTTACGACTTCCTACGTATCTTATCAGTCATTATAACTATGAAAATCATGTTTTTAATGTTATCAAGTATTTCTTTTTTTTCAAGATTTTCAACAATTTTTTGAATATCCAACCGACTGCTAGCAGCCGGTTGGATATTGAATATCGAATATCGAATAACGAACCGGCTGCTAACTTCAAATACATTTATAACTTTTTCATGAATTTAAATATTACTCAATCCAAAAAAATCTAAATGCATGTCACTACACAAAGACATAAACAAACAAACAAATGCTGTGAAAGTACGACATTCAGGAATTTGTCCGTCACTGGCAGCACAAAATCCCCTTTTCAAGCCTTACAAGTAGCAGATTTAATACGAGTTTGGGTATAATGCTAATTCATTCATGGTCCTGATTTGATCTTGCTTACAACTATTATTAAATTTTTTAAGCATTTTATATTTATCCGAAATTTCAAATTTAAATCAAAGATAACATTTCCAAGTATAAGCATAAAGATAAAGTATATATACCAATACACATAATTAACAGCGCCTGGTGATGTTTCATAGCCTGACCGGCTGCGGTCCAAAAAGGACGTTCATCAGAGACAGAATGGTGGATTAATGTTTGCACCATATTTATATAAATATGGTAACCGGCGGTTTAGTTAACCGGTGGTTGAGTAAATCGGTGGTTCAGTTTTTACCGGCGGTTCAGATGTAACCGGCGGTTTAGTAAATCGGTGGTTCAGATTTTAACGGCGGTTCAGATTTAAATCAAAGAGTTATCCAGTGGATGAATATATATCTGGTTGATATCTAAACAGCTTCAGTTATCCTCTCAGTGAAAAATCACAGTGGGATTTTCCAGGGTTACAGTTATCTATATTTAGCTAATGTACATGTTACAGTAAACTTTTTGACATGTTACGGTAAACATTTCGACATTATACGGTATACATGTGACCTGATCATATAACCATGTAACTATTTGATCCGCCGGTTAACTCTGAACCGCTGGTGAACTCTGAACCGCCGGTTAACTCAACCGCCGGTTAATTCTGAACCGCCGATTTACTTAACCGCCGGTTCAATCAGAACCGCCGATTAACTCAACCGCCGGTTACCATATCTATATAAATAGGGTGCAAACATTAATTCACCATTCTGCCTCTGATGAAGGTCCTTTTTGGACCGAAACCGGTCATGCTATGATACATCACCAGGCGCTGTTAATTATGTGTATTTGGTATATATACTATATTTTTATGCTTTTACATTTTTCTCACTGATACGCATAGTTTAATATGGCTTCTACTAACGAAAGCTCCATTTGGAGTTATTGTGTTTAGAGACTACTTATGTCAGTATACCATTCCTATATTGCCTAACATTTCCAAGTATAGTTTGTTAGGAAGTTTTATTTTTTTAGTTATACATTACTTTGCTTTAATTGTATTTCCATTGTGGAACCAATGTATAATTAAGTTAAACATTTAAAAATAATATATGGAATGCATCATATCAAAACAAAAGTATTTAGCAGAATTCTTGTTATAATAGTTTTTTACTAGCCATATTTAGGAATCGACTTCACTGTCTATTTTTATAATGGTTATATTTGTAAGCAAGAGGTACGAGGCCAAATAAAATAATGTATACAGTTAAATGAAAATAATTTAGCTGTTAGGTATACAGTATAAATGGAGAACGAAAATATTTGTTTGTTCATAGACCGAGGACAGAATACATATAAAATAGTGTAGGACTTTAATTTCTCTTTATATAATTACCTTTACAATGTTAAAAACAATAGTTAAAATTGGCTAAATAATGACATTTGCAAGTCTATTATTGAATGTAGTCACCAACTGCGGTTAATTTAAACTAAGTGGGGAACAAACGAATGAAAAAACATACAAAATACCAGTAAAAAAAATACAATTATACTTACAAATTCCTGGACCATCATATGCTGCATAAGTCACAGAATGATAAATACATAGTCAATAGAATCACTGGAGATACTTCACCAGCATCGAATATATGACTGTATAACAAAATTGGCATAACAAATTATGCTCTGAATCGAACGATATTTTACTTTACAAGGTACTCCCGGATATGTAGTGATGAAACATTGAAATCCATTAACTTTCATATAACAAACATTCTGTTCATTATAAAGATATGGAATTATAACTAAATTTTTAACTATCGTAGTTTTATTTTAAATCTAGCAGAATACTGTTGAAAACTGAATTAAAAAATTGCCTCATAAGAACGATATCGATCATGAAAGTAAATTGACGAATTGTTTACATAGTTTGCAGCAAGTATGCCCAGACGTTCAACCTGATAATCAATTAATGATTCAATATAACTACTTTGAGCTACAACAGCAGGTATAATTTATGAGAATGGCGAGTATTCGTTCTCCATAACTTTATCCACTTGTAAGGCTGTCAATGTAACTTAAAACAATGCTTATATGCATACCACATTGCCTCACATTCTCATTAAGAAAAAATTCACACACCTTATTAAATGGACATTCAAAAAATCAGAATGTAAATATATATGTTCAAACTCTTTTAGGTCATTTTTTAGTAGCAATAAACAAAAACACTATGTAAATTGGACATGCTTTGATAATATATATGCCCTTGAATTTTTACTAGATATCATTTTTGTTCGCTTTAGGGATTCCGTATATCGTCAGATTATTGGAATTCCAATGGCGACTAACTGTGCACCACTTATTGCGGACCTCTTTGTTGTATTGTTATGAGTTACAATTTATGACAAAAATAAGCAAAGACCCATCAAAACAACATCTGATAAACAAATTTAATAATACTTTTAGATATTTGGCTGATATTTTGGCTCTCAATAATGACGACTTCAACTTTACTAAAATTGTCCGTTTAGCTCGGTAGTCAGTATTTCGGTACTGACATGATTTAACAAACTTTACTAAAATTGTCCGTTTATACATTTATAAATTATTAAGAAAGTAAGGTTTCAACTCCCTCAGGCAAAGTTGGCTTTAGATGAATTTGGCTATTTATTTTAGGTATTTTTTGACATACAGCTCTTCAACGGTTTCGGTACTTATACATCTTCGGATTTCAAATGTTTGGCTTTGAGCGTTCCTGATGAAGGTAATTCCAGAAAAGCGCTTCGGACGCAAGAAATTAATAAAGTGTTGTTTTCAATATTTTACATCACTGGGTCGATACCTCTGCTGGTGGACTATTAGTCCCCGAGGGTATCATCAGCTCGGTAGTCAGTATTTCGGTACTGACATGATTTACCAAACTTTACTTAAATTGTCCGTTTATAAATTTATAAATTATTAAGAAAGTAAGGTTTCAACTCCCTCAGGCAAAGTTGGCTTTAGATGAATTTGGCTATTTATTTTAGGTATTTTTTGACATACAGCTCTTCAACGGTTTCGTTACTTATACATCTTCGGATTTCAAATGTTTGGCTTTGAGCGTTCCTGATGAAGGTAAATCCAGAAAAGCGCTTCGGACGCAAGAAATTAATAACGTGTTGTTTTCAATATTTTTTAACCCTATACGGACTTTATTGTAGGAAGTTATATTTGTAATATTAAAGGAATGCGCTACTGAGAATAGCAATGCCCTCACAATGTTCGAAAGAAAGAAATATGATATATCGAAAGTGCTTATTCAGCTTTTTATCAAACAAAATACAAAATTAGTCTAAATTGATTTGATATGCTTAAAACAACTTTTAAATCTTAAACAAGTACAAATCTGTATCGCACAAACTCATTACCGTTTGTCACGTAGAAGATATGGTAAAAGAAATGAATTGTATAAAATTGGAGAAAAAATAGTTTATTTCACGATAAGATTGATATAATTTACCTAATAGAAAATGTCGGATAAGTATTATGCTTTTATACATTAAACAAATATCTCTTGGAACACTAAAACAATACAGATATACTTAAGGATGAAACGTGTTCAACTTTAACAATACTAGAAATTGATTAAATAATGACCTTCTGATAAAAAATTCCTCATTCATGAAATTAATCAAAATCATGTCTTCAAAACGGCTTCGGATTTTCTTTGATAACCAACAATATTGTTAAGGTGGTTAGTGGGTATAAATCATATTTTTTATACATATAAGATTTCGCTATATTTTTCTAAAAAATTAAATACAATAATGGGGTCACCGTTCATTAAAGCTCACAATCTGCCTCCGAAAGAAGCATACGCCTTTGTTAATGTCCTTTTTTTCTGTTGAACTAATAGGAGAAATAGAGGTTATATTTTAAACTTAAAATAAAACTTTACAGAAATAGCTTTAGTTATACATTTTTTTTTATGTACAGCTTATTTGATAACAGTAATTAATAGGTCACCGATGAGTTAAAAAAGATATTTTAATTTTGATGACAACAAATGGCATGTTTGCACCAAGTGGAGATAATGTGGAGCTTTTCCAATGAAATTAACATTTTAAAGTTATCTAGAGGCGATTCTTAGGTTGTTTTTTTTTGGTACCATATCATAAAGTCATAACTAATTTTTTTTTTGCTGGATGTTTTGTACCCGCGAGCATCTTTAAATAAACATTTTTTTAAAAAGGATGAAAAAAACTGCATGCATAAACAGGTGAAAAGTAAGATATATCTAAAGTCAGATGAATAAGGATTTTTTTTGTTTTTCGTTAATTCAGGGTTTTCTCCCTCCTTTACAAATAAATCTAAACGTTAATACGAACAGAATTTACTTTTTTTAAATTATATGATCTATTTAATGATTTTCTATATTATAAAATGAAAACCGAAACATATTGTACGTGTACACGTATGATATAATACAAAACTAATGCTTAGTTTGCGTGTTAAACTCTTTTTTTGTAATATCAGTCGGGTTTTTGTTTCGAAAAGTATCGCAACGACAAATAAAATCTTGAAGTGGGTAAATCAAAAAATTTAAACATAAAGAAAACATGATGATTGTGTCCTGTTTTCTTCATTTTCTTATTTGTCAATTATAAAAGGATATGACTCAGAGATGTTTCAAAAATTACAATCAACGATGAACAGCAATACTGCAACGTTATCTGAAATGCTGAAAGAATTACTAAGAAGAATTCCAAAAGGTATTTATTCGTGTATAATGTGTATATTGCGATATTTTTATGCATAGAAAGATAGTTCTCTAGGAACTAATAAGATAAAAAAAAGTATTTCTTTCATTGCAGGACAATGGCATATGTCTAGAATAGCAAACGATTCAGAAATAATATCAAAAGAACAGAAAAACAACGAGCATAGCAAAGCAGAAAGCTAAAATAGATATTATCGATTTTATTTTAAAGGAATCTGAAATATCAATAAAACTTTTAACCTAGAATATAAAAAAGAAGATATGGTATAATTGCCAAATTGACAGCTCTAGACAAAAGACCAAATGACACGAACATAAATAATTATAGGTCATCGTACTAACTTAGACAGTGAGCAAATCCACTACCGCATAGTCAGCTATAAAAGGCTTACAGATGAGAAATGTAAAACAATTCAAACGATAAAACTAAAGGCCTAATATATGTACAAAAGATTAACGAAAAACAAACATGTAACAATATGTAGAAGTTTTTTTAAATGGTAAGCATTTAAAAAACAATGTCATTCTAATGTATGTTTCTTCTATGGAATTTTGCTACCACATCTTCATTGAAACACAAAGGCTTGCCAAGGATGAAATTTTGATGAATTCGTTGACAAATTAAATAGTACTAAATTTTACTATAATGTATTTAACGCCGGTGTATAACTAGTGCAATTCTTCAAGATAAAAAGCGGTCTTCCAGGGGGTCGTTCCTTTCTAAAAAAAAAACCAGTGTCACTTCATTAATGTCTATATTTTTTCCACAGAGCCAATTGTCGTACAACCAAGAGAAGTTGCGAGTGAAGTGGCATATGGAAAACGAACAAAGCAAAGTTCAGATTATTATGCATACGCCAGTGCCGCTGTCGATGGAAATTTGGACACATTTACACATACAGGACTTGACACTGCACCTTATTGGGAGGTTGACTTAGCGAAAGAATACAAGATAGAAAGGATAGAAATTTTCAATAGGAAAAATTGTTGTGGTGAGTAATGTGACCACTTTAGCAAAAGAACTAACTTCAACAATAAGTTCACATACATTTATTAGTAGCTAGATAACATATAAAGTAAATGATGATTAGATTTTATCTATGCATACTTGTCAACATTGTATAACGTGTTTTTGATTCGTCATGTCATACTTGTACACCATATAGTTTCGTAAATCATACCCGTGTTCCCGTTCTTAATATGATAATAATACCCATATTACTCTAAACATTTGCCAAAGACAGTTTTAATTCATCTAGGTTTGGTTTTTTTTGGTGTTACCAATTGGACAATACAAACTAGTTAGTTCTAATTATCACAAGTTTTAACATGTTTTAAAACTCTGTTTCTTGTTTGCTTTGTTCTGCATTACTATTGAATTAACTTTGTGTTTCATTGGTTTAGAAAACACACAATTATCTTTATTCATTTAACCTTTCAGGAGAACGACTACACGACTTGGACATAACAATTGGATCTGCACACAATCAGATGTATTTATGTACGCATTACAAAGGACCTGGTCGCAATGGAGAACATCTCATATTCAAATGTAACGATAATACCAAATATGCACGTTACGTAAGGTTAACGATCAAGGGGAGAGAATACCTCCATGTAGGTGAAGTGAAAGTGTTTGCATTAAATGGCTGATTTGATTAGTTTGGTGTTAAATAAAAGATTACAAAACTTTCAAAACTGTCAATAATTAGTTCTTTTTTTTAATTGAATATTAGGCCAGGTTTTCAGTTTAGTTAATCATGTTGAAGTTATCAATCAGATATTAGGAATGTTACGAATAGTTCATTTTAGATCGGATATATTTGCCGTCAAAGTATGTTAGTTCTAGTATTATCTGTTGAAAAGAATTCAAAAGACACTTACTGCGAAATTACAAAATGTCCATCCTGGTTTATATAATGAGTTTATTCACAACCACTGGGTCGATGTCTTGAATACCGAATTGTTTTATAAATGTATATCCTATATTCAAGTGAAGTTAATATATTACTAGTACAGTAAGGGAAATTGAAAATTTTGAATTGTACTAGTCTCGTTTGTTTGTTTGTATAGTGAATAATGTTATTACACAATGATGACTGTTGTACCCATATTTTTGACATTTTAACCTATTATATTTTGTTTTGTTCTCACATCGCTGTCACACTAATGGAATTTTATGCGACTGTCATCATGGTTATACAAGTGATAGGCTTAGCTAGCTACAAAAACAGGTTCAGTCCATAATTATGTACATAAGGAACTATCCGTAAGAAGTCAGGAATATGATAATTGTTATCCATTCGTTTGATGTGGTTGTGCTTTTGATTTTGCTATCTGATTAGGGACTTTGCGTTTTGAATTTTCGAAATTTTATAATAATTTACTTTTTCGTTAAAGATCCTGGTACTTAGATGACCTCTTTTTAATTCGATGTATACATATACAATGAGCTGGAGGTGCATGCTGTTTCTAAAAAGTAAAATCACAAAAATACCGAACTTAGAGGAAAATCAAATCGAAAAGTTCATAATCACATGGCAAAATCAAATAACAAAACACTTAAAAACAAATGGACAAGAACTGACATATTCCTGACTTGGTTCAGGCATTTTCAAATGAAAATGGTGGATTAACCCTGGTTTTAAATTTCTTGTTTTGAAGAATATATTATAGACATAAATCAGAAAAGTTTGGATTGCTAATGGGAAAACATGGTCAATATATATCTTACTGTTAAATTTAATGATCAGGCGTCAATGATAATATTTATTTTGACAAGTGTTATAAGGAATTCCTAACCAACAGAAAAAAAATGAAGAGGTCGACACAGATTGGTCCCTTAAAAATACCTCTATATTCAACAAATAAGTTGTCCATAGAAATTTCAGCCTACTGCTCATTATTTCCTCTGTCTATCATCTTTTATCTTATTGTTTACTATTAACAAAATATGTCATATGTTCACTTGTTGTCAAGTATCGAGTTGAAAGTTACAAATGTTACGAAGGTCGATTTGCGAGTTACAAAAGTCGTTTTATATTGAAAATCCTTGTGGATTGTTTATTTCGGACAACTTGGCGATTTCACATACATGTATAATTTAGTCATTTTTTGCGGTATTTAAAACATTGTTATATATATATATAGAATGTTTGGCTAGCCATATAACCAGGTTCATCCATGCAACCATTTTTTCAATTAAAGACTTTTTGGTCATATAGCTCTTCTGATGACGTGAACAAGTAGTTATTTATCGTTGTCTTTCACTGTGTGAGTACTGTTGATTCAATAGTATTCGTTGGATACCATTTTTGGTTGATATCATGGGCAAAGAAGAACCACGAAATAAAAGTTCAACGAATTACATATTATCTTTAGGCTTGTATGTAGACTTCGGAAAAACAACGAAATTAAATATCCATGAACATTTAAGTTGTCCTTAATTAACTAAGTACCCACGAATGAATCCACAGTATTTGATTTGTTTCTGGTGAAGGTCAATACAGAAAAGCAATCAGGGCTCTCGTAAGTACCGAAATGTGGTTTTCGTTACGAGCACTAGGTCGATCTCGCTGTCGATAAACTGTAAGTTTCTGATGATATTATGAGCTGCTAATTTTTTGAGTTGATTTATTCATAAGATATGAAAAAAAGGCAAATCACTCAGACAAATTTGACATTGGATGGTTTCAGCTATTCTTATTAAGTCTTTTTAATCATATTGTTCCTCACGTTAGTATTTTCATGAAGAGTGTTTTATATTTTTCATAACCTTTTCAAAAATTTGGCTGTATATATACCACATAATCTACTCTGAGTACAGATACACAGATGCACCGAAGAAAGGGTTTAAGGTTTGATATGATCTACATAATTTTTTATGTAAAAGGTATTAGCAACTTATGTTTCGGAAGACAAACAATTTATCCGCTTTTTGTTAATGCATGTTGTTCAAGTCTTCAGAAAATGACAAAGCAAACACAATGCCAAAATTGACGGAGGATTATCATTGTGAAACTTTATACTTGGCTAGATCTAGTTCTATATGTCTTTGTGTGGATATGTTCTTAATCCTTTCCTGTTTACAACCTTGTGTCATGCATCTATATACTCTAGTGTAGCATTATAAACTAAATATTGAGAAAGACAAAAAAATGGTATATTGTAAATTTCCCTTAAATTTAATGCGTTTCCCTCAGTTTTAGTTTGTTACCCGACATTTTATTTTCTATCGATTTATGAGTTTCGGACAGCGGTATACTACTGTTGCCTTTATTTATTTGCATAAATTGTCTCATACATTCATATGTATAGTGGACTGTCTGCACAGTTACAACACGTCAATGTTGAGGATGAAAGGTTAGACACGCTGAGTCTCTACGGTGACGTACCCCTTAAAAGTAAAGTACAATGTAAAGAGATATAAACAGATTTTTTTTTAAATAACTCAAAAAAATCAATACGGAAGTTTCTTATCAAATGGCAAAATATAAAGCGAAAACACTTCAAACAAATATAAAACAACTGTCATATTGCTTATTTGGTACAGGTATGTTCTTATGTAGAGAATTTTTGTATACGGCATACAAATTCTTGATATCTTCCAATGAAAGTATCAGGAAAAGGGAAGACACGTTTTATGATATAACCTTGAATTGATTCATCCAGCTTTCTGATCAGATCTGGTAACGTTTTATAACATCTAAGTAGTAGCTGGGTGCTCCTGAATACAGAATTGCTTAAAAAAAGTAAATCCTATATTCAGGTGAAATTGGTATATTAGCATTTCCATTTCCCATTTCCATTCTGAATTTTATATTAATATAGTAAGGTGTGGCTATTATTAATTTCGAATACAAATAGTCTAGTTTGTATGTTTTTGTTGTAAATAAGATTAATACACAATGATGACTGCTGTACCCTTATTTTTGACCCTTTTTACATAGTAATATATTTTCTGATCTTTCTCAATGTAATGGAATTGATGCGACTGTAATCATTACAAATTTAAACTCGTGTGTGTGATATGGCGGTCATCTTCAAAATTTCCGCCGTATTGAAATGTCAAGGCAGGTCCATACTCCAATAATTTTTTAAAGAAGGTCCATAGCTTATAGTGCTTGAAACACGCAGACCGACTACTATGTTAAAGTTGATCCTTTTATCACCACAAACCCCACAATTTTATATCGGATCTGTAGGGCTTAGGCGGATAAATATTACACAGCGCGAGCGGATAAATGTTTGACATTCAGAGCAAATAAATGTTTAAAAGTGGGAACGGATAAATGTTTGAAAACAAGAGCGGATACATTTATGAAACTGTGAGCGGATAAATGCTTGACAACAGGAGAAGCGGAATTATAATTGACAGCGAATGTTGATAATGTTTGATATCGAGAGGAAATAAATGTTTGACATGTAGTGCAGATAAATGTTTGACATCATGTGCGTATAGCTTTTTGACACCGCGAGTGGATGCATGTTTGAGACCAACAGCTATTTAATGTTTGATACAAGAAGAAGCGGACTAATGTTTGACACCGAGAGCGGATAAATGTTTGTCAGCGAGAGTGGACAAATGTTAGATATCGAGGGCAAACTACAGACGTTACACTATTCAGGTGCAAAAGACAAGAACGTTTTCATTCTGAATTAACATTTACACACAGACAATTTAATTTAAGAGTAAAGGTTTGTAGACCCAATAGTGGACTTTAGCTGTTATCTGCTCTTTGGTCGGGTTGTTGTCACTTTGATATAATCTTCATTTCCCGTATCAGTTATATTGTTCCATTATTTCTATATAATATAATAATGAAAGCACTAAATTCTCGCTCTCTTTTAATTTTGTTTCTCTCATTTCTTGTTTAAATAATTATTTTTATTTTTGTTTACAAACAACTCACGAGATTTAAACTACTTCCACTTAGATTTAGCATTTGTAGCTTTTTGACACTAAATACCTCGAGTTGATATCGAATGATTTTCAATGCTAACTCGTTATTTGAAAAGCTGGAGAAAATCATAAATACCAGAATTAAAATCTTGTATTTTAGCCAAACTAGCGTTTCGTCTACAAAATACTCACCAGTGACGCTCGTATAAAAAAAAAACGTTAATGAGTCCAAATACAGTTCGAAGTTGAAGAGCATTCACTAGTAACCCGAATTTAACTTGATCGGACAAAAACGCATTAACGCTGTTTAAATGAGATTAATCGTCATTTGATAAAGATCATTTTTAATTTATTTCAATGCATATCAAATCATTTTAATGCCAGTCAAATAGATTCGCTTGCAGTCGTTCAATTTAATTCAAGTTGGCGGTAAGTTACGTCAAACAAATAGGCCACGCCCCCGTTAAACTATTTCAAACTGGTATTAATTCGTTTTAAACCGTGTTGAGACCCGAGCTTTTAACAGGTAAATCAATCAAGCGAAACAACATCGATGTATCTTTCGTTTATTTGTTTCAAACTTTATCGACTTAAAAATATAAATGCGTGTATTCTTATTAAAGTCATATGCTAATCACAATTTAAACAAATGAATGATCAATACACGTAACATATAAGGAATTTAAATAAAAAAATAAAATATTGATGCACGGTTTAAACAATTTAAAACTTGTGAATCTGTTAAAATAAAATAGTCAGATGTTTAACATATTTTTAATTTGCCCAAATGCAGTAGATCTTTATCTCACATATTCGTTTCAAAACTTGCTGAGTGCTATGAAAACTTGTGACATATGTCAGTAATGTATGGTCCATTGCAATGACTTACGAAACTTGAGGTATTCCTGTATATTTCCGTTTCTCTTTTTCTGTCTTACTATAGTGTACTCGTAAATTAAATATAGACACGGAATTAAAGTTACTTACAAAAATTATTAATTTTTCACATAGTTTAAATCGATGTATCTTATATTTTCGGTCAACAACAAATATTCCCTAGCTGTATATTGATATATGAAATAGCTTGTAATAAAAGCAATGTTGTGTTAAATAATAAAATTAATGAAGATAATGTAGACATTTGTTGAATTTAATAAACAGTTAAGTCTTGCACAACTTTGTAAATGAAGGAACAGCTCAATAAACTTTTAAAACTGTGTTTCATATTGTAATATCGGTCACTGACGCGAAACAGGCGTTCATTGTGGAAAAGCAGCACAATACGAAAATTGTGAATTGTGGTTCCGATTCTGTAAAGGGATTATTGTGCTGCCATGCACCGTGACGTACAAAAAGTCTTGCTATAAATTAACATATATTCTGTTTATATGAGATAAATTTTAGTCTGCGATAACGATGGGTTGGTTGATTTAAGTTTTACGACCTTGACTTGCTCTAAGTCGACATTATCTTACGTCTTATGCATTTAAAAAAACTGTATATTTACTTTTCGGGCATTTAATATAAGTCTACCTACCAAATTAAAATCTACATAAACATTATTAAAATAAACAAGAATGGAAAACAAACAATTATGCATTGTTGCTCTGATATAATTTTTATTAACTATATTTGAGCGGTAATGTCTTAATAAATACTGATTGTCGTATACATTAAATATTTCATCTAGGTGCTTTCGTTGAAGTTCGCGTTACATATCGAAGGGAATTTCATTGGTTGAAACGTTTGCAAACTTTCAATCCAGGTGTTCTCATCGAGGTCCGCGTTCATGTTTCAATTCAATACACAATATTTCATCTAGGTGCTTTCGTTTAAGTTCGCGTTACATAGTAAAATGAATTTCATTGGTCGGAATATTTGCAAACTTTCAATCCAGGTGTTCTCATCGAGGTCCGCGTTCGTGTTTCAATTCAATACACAATATGAAGTCCAATATGGTAAATAAAAAGAATTTTAAACTCTACGATGTCCGAGTAAATAAATAGAATTTAGAAAATAAAACACTTTTACGATTCTTCCAACACAATAAACTTCCAACACAACAAATATACTATCCTTTTCGCCGATGAATAATTATTACTATAATATAAGAACTAGGATTTGTATACTATTCAATCTAGGAACAGTATACCTAACAATATATATGTTCCTGATTTGATTTATTCCTCGAGAAAATAAATTTCATTTATTCACTTAAATCAATAATTGATCAACTTGAACTTTGAAAAAGTTACATTAATATATCTTTTCGCATCCTTTAATTTAAGGTAATTAAATCCGAAAAACTAAATAAAATTAATTGTATTATTTAATTTAGTTTCTTTATTTCTTATAAAACCAAGTGAACGGTAAAAAGAAAGATATTTTTACATATAATATTAACATACAGATTTTGCGTATGACCAGTTTGCACAGAGCGAGCAACAAGAATGAGAGATTGGTGATCAGCCTGGAGAACATACTTTTATGTATATATAATAATTCAAATTTATTTACACAAATTTTTCAAAACACAATATTTTTTGAAATAAATAAAGTGCCCAATTTCGAAACATTTACTCGGCTTACATAGTTAGGTTTAAGAAAAGGTCTTCTACTTTCTGTTAGAGTTGTGCAGTTTAGAATATAGTGAAATACATCAACCTATCTCTTGAGAGTTACAAAGTACACAGTACCTTTCCTGTCTCATATTTCTACGCCATCTACCGGTTGCTTTAGGTAACCGATGATTTCCAGTTCTAAACATATACAACGTTATCTTATCTTTATAACGTAATAAGTCTAAATATTCTGCAAATTCAAAGATTTCTTTAAACAGTTTTTAACATAATACTTTTGGAGAATATTCCATTTCCAAGTCTGCTGAAATTGGTAAAAAAAATCTCTGTTTAATGCTCAACTTTAAACCTTTTGGATTAAAACTATAGTTACTCTGATTTAACCAAATATTTTAAAATACATATTTATTCAAGATATTTTTTATACAAATCAACCAATCGAAAGTAAATCCACCATCTACGTTGAGTTTATAAATATATCTTTACAATTTACTATCGGAACTGTTTACAATGTTAGACCAAAAAGATACCATACGGTGTTCCACATATACTGACATAGGATAAGCGCCTAGCTCTCCATAAACCATAAAGCTTGGGGTTGATTTTTTTCAAGTTTAAGAAAAGTTTACAAAACTTGAAATGCACTTTCTATTGCATCAATAAAACTTAATCTCCAAATTTCACAGCCATATAGCAATATAGGCCTTACAATCTTATCAAAAAGATCGTACTGACATTTAATTACTAGTAGATTAACTAAAATAATTGATTCGATATTTTTATTAATCAATCGATAAATTGAAGAACTGAATGGAATAAAAACATAAATAAAGAAAATATTTGTTTAACGCCATTATCTTTGACTGTCCTACAGGTATACTAGCCAGGAGACTGTACAGTGGCAGATGCGGGTTTTATTCCGTAGATAAGACCTCCCGTTTGTTTGACGAAATTATTTTTCAATTGGGAGATATGGTTTGAAACCCCTCTTTTCTGTGACCAGATGGTTGTCGTTGTTGTTTATATTTTTCTATAAGTGTTGTACATCAATCAGGCCGATAGTTTTCTTGTTTGAATTGTTTTAATTCATATTTGTAATTTTGGGAAATTTTATAAATGTTTAAGCGGTTAGGTTTTTCGCTCGTTGTTGAAGGATGTACGGTGATCTAATTCATTGGCAAGTACACCACATCTTCTTACATTTATTCGTTAAATCATGTAGATCTTCATCAAGTTTAAATAAATAAATGATTTTGAAAATGTACTTATTGATAACTATACAACTTTTAATTCCAAATGATTATGTTTATCTAACATAGAATTATTATCAGCGGAGACATATACACACTAAGTCTAAACTGGTTTAACAAATTATTGTCACATGTATATGTAATAGTGTGTTTTTATGTAAAAAAAAATCTGTGAATATCTACCACTACTGTTACCGGCTTAAGAGATCAGCGTTTCTCGCGAGCTTTGAATAAACAAATCCAAACCAAAACAAGTACATAAAATGCATATTTTTAATCACAATATAGAAACACTTAAATTGTAATGCATATTTTTATGAATAATTCAATTTTATTAAATCTTTGTCAATCAGGCATGTACAGCAGCATCAAGGGATTGTAAATATACAATTCCTTATTTACAATTCCTTGGCAGCATGTATTCTTCCATATTGTGACCTTATTTGAACTAAAAGAAAAAGAAGAAGAAGAAGAAGTCTGGAATTATCGCTATCTGTTCGACGGTCTAAAGATTACAGTGTGTTATCGATCTAGGTGTTCTCGCTGAGGTCCGCGTTCTAAATCTTCAGCATTTCATTGGTCAGTAGATTTGCAATCTTTCAATCCAAGGTGTTCTCAATGGAGTCCGCGTTCATGTTTCAATAGGATAAACTATATTGTTAGTTTTCTATCCAAGTTAACAAAGTAGATTTTTTTTATCCGAAAAGACGGATTTTTCTACATGTTCTACAATAACTTTGTACAACGATTGAATATTGTTTAATGCATAAATGTCCAGGTCTAGATCGAACTTGATTTGCTTCGACGAAAGTACGAATATAAAAAAATCACAGATTTATATTAAAACTAGAACGTTCAAGAACAGTTAAAGAAATCATCACAATTTTTTATTGTTAGTTATTTTGTACAAATATAACTATAATGCGAACCCGAGGTTGTGAAATAGCACGTGAAATCGCAACTGAGCGTGAATTCTTTGGAAAAGTGACGGTTCTATGAATACATATTGTCAATTTCAAGTTCTGTTTCGACATCATTGTAATATATGTCACTGGACGTTAAAACTCAATCCTTAATTTCGTCTTCGTCAAATAGTGCTGTTGGTTTCTTTTTATTATTATTACATACTAGTATACATGAATACACCACAAGTTATTCATATGTAATGTCATTTACTAGATATTTAGTGCACAGTTAATTTTAAAGATGAAAGTCGTATTAGTTTGATAATGCTTCAAACTAAATATAAACTGAAAATACATGTATAACTGCCATATTCCGAATCCCCGACATTCATTTGTGTAAATGAAGAGAATATAACAATGATCGGTATCTGTGTGAATCTACGTCTCAATCAAGCTTCATACAGATGTTACAGAATATTCAAGATTTACAACTTTTCTTGAATATGATTGCCAATGGAATAAACCATGCAGGAGATTTCAAACTAGCCCAATTAATTTGTGTGTGAACTATAACAACTGAAATCGTAATTCTGTTGTAGTGTATATTGGTCGTTTCTGTAACATGAAGGCGTATGGTAACCATACTACCATACTTAGTTCAAAAGTACATCACAACCCTTTTCTTTGTGCATAATACGCTCAGGAACATACATCTTACTATTTTGCATGGATTGGTAGTAAATGTAACTTTTTAACTGTAGTCCATTTGACATCAAAGTATCATACGGAGGCTATGATTTATAATTCGGCTAGTCTGGATGACTTCGTACAATACCCCCGCTCCGCATTCATTATAGTTTAAACATACATAATTTAAAGTTTAGATCCTTTAGTTTGCATATATATGGATATGACATTTAAATTTCGTATTGCTTAGTTCAACCTGCAACACATTTTATTTGATGTCACCAATGGTAAACATGTAAAATGAAACAATAACTTACTATAATACCAATATAAACTTTTGTTGTATGATTATACAAACCGAAATCACTACTAGACTAGGTGTTGACACGCTCAAATTAACAAAATTGTGTTTCAAAGAACCAATGCATCAAATTGATTTCATAGGATTTAGTTTAACATTTAAACCAGTTCAAGGAATGTATTACTTGACAAGAACAATTAAAATGTAGGACAAATTCGGCTTACAACACGAACTTTGTTCAAAGAATAGTACCAAACATGTGACAAAAAGACGGGTATGTAACAGAGGTATCGCAATCACTGATGGATTGGTGGATAGTTACTTTTTGTTCAACGTTCAGTGACAAGTATCTCATGTGCATATTGCAATACCAAATTAAACTAACTTTGAGCAGACGACAAAAGCGAAATTGTGACAAATTTTATTTCCTTGTGTTATTTAGGAAGTCAAACATGTATATGGAAAGTAAATTTTACTATTATTTATTGAACAAGATAAGAGGATCAGTCATTATTTATTGAACAAAACAAGACTGAGTTCAAAACCGCTAAAAGAAGTTAAACCCGGTGAATGACACTCCTTATTGCTGAATTTGGGTTTGGCTGACCTTAATTTCTATTACGTTTTAAAACAATTATTTAAATTAAATATACAATTATTTTACTGTTTTTTTATGGGGGGGGGGAGTCATTTACCCTAAAAAAAAAACAATACAGGCCTATAGTATTTTGAAGAATTTTTGAAGTATTCAAATATTATGAAACGTCTTATATTTTTTACAAATACAAGGAACAAGCAAGTCTGTCCAAAAATGATTGATATTTCAGAAAATTGTATAGTGTGTTCATTGTAAACGTAAACCAGAATGCATATAGTTGTCTCTACTAATAACAGTCACAAATCATTTCTAGAAATAAAAATCAGCGATTTACCATTCATGCAATAATGTTTTGTCGAAAGTGATCGAGATAACCTTATCAGGTAATTCAAGTTATCGGACACTTAATTTTTTCAAGAACATGTTATAATAGTTAATATCCGAGCCATAAAATACATGTATTATATCTGGCATAGTCCCAGATTATATTCTTTGTTAATATCATCCTTCGTTTAAAGTCTTGTTTTTCTTATAACACTTTACATCGTATATCAGGGGCACTGCCGAAAATAATCTTTCAAAAAGCAAATCTAAGTTGTAACCTTTAGAACTTGTTTGTCTGATAATTTGCTCACATGACAAGAAATTTTACAATAAACATTGGTCACGCACGATAGATTGTGATGTATGACACGTGCCGTTACAATAGCCAGTTTACACGCATCAGCGCACACATGTTTGTCGAATAGGCCAGTTGATTGGAGGAAAGTTACCGAAAACCACGCCTACCTTTAACTAATACCCAATCAAACGCCTTTGACATAAACATAAATAATACATGGGTAAGATTACAGAGATTTTGTTGCGTATTCAAAGTTTAAGACTCTTGATTCAAACTTAAAATTATAGAATATGCTCGTAATGCATTTTCGTAATTTCGTTAAATTTAATTTTATACATAATTTCACCTACCTGGTGAGGATAAAATACAAAGGAGTAGGTTCAGTAAGACCCCTTTTTTGCCCCAAAATATAGCAGTTTAACAAAGTTGTGATAATTATTTATTGGAAAGTAGAATGATTCTGCTCCATAAATATGGGCTGTTTTTGACAATACAATGCACATATATCGGGTACTAGCATCATAAAGTCATGCTAAATTAATGAAATCTTCACAATTTTAGCATTTTAGTTAAATTTTAGATGGTTTCTGTCTAAAATGAAAGTGGCCGCATTCGTGTTCATTCATAATATTGAAACGTAAGTTGTATTTGATGATAATACATAATATATATAAAGGTTGAGGATGAACACGGATGCGGCCACTTTCATTTTTGACAAAAACCATCTGAAAAGTGACGATTTTTGGCAAATTTGATAGATTTTTCATATTCAAGCTTGAATCGGAGAGTTTTTAATGACTAAATCAGTTAAAATCTTTCACAAAAACTAATTGAATCAATTGAA
The DNA here is from genome assembly GCA_019925275.1 of Mytilus edulis. Lineage (NCBI taxonomy): Eukaryota > Metazoa > Mollusca > Bivalvia > Mytilida > Mytilidae > Mytilus > Mytilus edulis. Next base: position 52,322,261 of record CM034351.1, read on the forward strand.
ATAGACACTTAAGTGTTTTAAAAGTGTCTAAAATATTTCGTCAGATGAACTTGAAATTTGAGGCCAAAATCGGCCCTTACTGGACCTACTCCTTTAAAAAAATTGCAAATTACAACTATTTCGAATTAAATGGTTGTGATAAATGGGTATCAAAATGTATTAAACAAAAAAAACAAAGACCAGTTTCAACAAGAATGCTTTGTTTTTATTGCAGAATCGCATAAAAAATTCATGTTATCGTATTTTCAAAAACAATTAACAATTTGAAAACTGCTTTTCATTTTTACCTTACTTAATTCATATATTACGCAAATACGCATATGTGGTAGTCGCCACTTGCCGCTCAGTGAGTCTAGAAGGTGGTAGGATTTACAGAGAAGACAGAATATGTCGTCTCTGTGACACAAACAACATTGATGACGAGTTCCATTTCATTATGAATTGTAGAACATTTAAACTATAAAAAGAAGGAAATGTTTACGGAACTACTGTTAGTCAAACCCTAATATATCTTTAAAGTTGATCAACATTTTAACTCTTCAAATATTGTAATATAAGAAAAACTATGTAAAAAATATAAATGTGAAAGTCAGCTCTCCATGTTAATTTAATTGTATCGTTTACACATGCATGTAATAATTTTACCTTATAGTTATGTTTATGTATGTTCTTGATAACTAGTAATTGAAGTTTTATGAAAAATAAAGTATTCGTATTCCTTTAAACCATAAATTACAGTACACGAAGACAGCCTAAGGGTAAAGTACAAGTGCATATATCATAAAGATTATATTTAATCCTCATTCGTACGCGTCCTTGTAAATGCAAAACTCTGGATTTTACTTGGTTCAATGTTCAGTGGTAAGTATTTTATATATGCGCAGGTCCTGAGACAGAAAATCGAATTATTCATTCACTTATGGTCTTCAAAAATAACGATTGCGGGATGATGGACAGGAAGACTTCATTCGTAAGAGTGTGAACTAGCTGTCAGTAACTTAAGTACTCTCAGATCTTTTCTTGCTAGTGTCTTTTTGTTGTTCTGGTACACAGGTGAATCTTTCATTGTTGAAGACCCTTTAGCGACTATAAAAGATGAACAGGAATAAAACGCTGACCATTGATAATTTGTATTTTTGTTAAGCATTGACTTTGTGTGCGATTGCTGTCCCGTGTATGTTTACTCCATATTCCTTTATTTTCTATAAAAGCGCTTTCCTTGACAGTAAGTTGACACGACTTATGACGTTACGCCACGAGTTATCGTTCCTGACGTTATCGAATAACGTTCACACAAACAAGTCAATGCAGCCGGTTCTGCAATTACAAAGTGATTAAATAATAAAAAAAATATTTTTGGAAACTATTTGACATTTTTATGGTAACTTTTTCTAGATGCAGAGTGTCGAAAGTTTGTATGCAATACGTAACGGTAAACGTTTTGACATCGGTTGCTTTATCGTGTTCCAGCAATTCTTCTGCTCATTTCTAACCTTTAAAAATGAATTACTATATACTTTTAATTTATATTCTCCTTTTTTAACATTTAAGCATCTGCACGATTTATCTATATATTCTTATGAAAAATAGACTGAGTTTTATCACTTTATTTCATTCTTAGTTTATTTTGCAATAAATACTTTTCATGATGCACGCTGTATTCTCATGAAATTTTGTTTTGAAAATAAAAATCTTACATGTATCTTTAGAAACTTAGGATGATGTGTAAAAAAACGGGAATTCGTACAACTATTAATTCGTGTTAAAATGGTCGTCAAAATCACTGCTCGGACAAAATGGAAAAAGGAAATTGATTTGGATGAGAATACCGATAGAATAAGTCGAAAAAGTACAATACAAGCAGACTTTGAAACTCAAACAGAAAATAGTTTGTTAGTATGGAAATTCAATGTAAAAAAAAGTGGTTTAACTTGATTATTTTGCCGAATAACATTCTATGTGTTCCAAATGTAAACAGTCTCATAAAACCGTTATAGTTTCGGAAACATTTTAAAAATAAAGTGCTAGCTAGACCAAGTTTACACAGGACATACAGTAACATCGGAATCAGGCTTGAGAAGGTTACCGTAGGCTGAGAATTACATAGAAACTTGATTCGGAAAAAACAAAATAAAAAAAAATCAGGTCCGGTTAGAGTCTGATTAAAGCCAGTCCCAAGTATCCACTTGCGTCTATAAACGCAAGCTAATAGTTGGGACTGGCTTTAGTCACTAAGTAAGACTGGTTTCGTTATAAAAACAATTCTCGAAATTTACAATCAAACGACTGACTTATTAGTATTCAAATAGCAGAAAAAGACTGAAATAGCTAGATCTTGAAATCATTTAGATTTTCTATTCGTGTTAATTTCCGCTTGCATGGGTACTCGCTGGTAGTGTAGTTTTTTTGTGTGTGATTTGAGTTGGAAAAGATGTACATGTATAAGTTCGGAGGCAAAACGACTAAAAGAAAATTAACATAGTTGCCTTGTTAGACCATGGGGGGGGGGGGGGGGGGGGGGGGGCAAATTGCTCATAATATACCCTCATTGTCCAGTGTCAGTCCAAATTTTTCTCAAACATTTTCCCGGATCGGCTCTATTACAAAACCTACCTAGTATTTAGTAGTGTATTCAAGTTAGTGTTAACTTGTTCTCGTCCTGAACATGCATGAAATATTTGCCACTGGACGTTAAGCAACCAACAATCAATCCTACAATTTACACCCGTTACTTGAAACTTTAGTTGTTAAAATTTAAATCATCGCCTATAATTTTTTCAAAGAAATCGACAAAATTTACGAACATTTAGGCAAAAAGAAATATATACGTTACCGCTTGATAATTATGGAAGTGGGGTAACATGAGACTTTATTTATAAAAAGTACAAGTACAAATAAAATTAAAAAAAATATATATGTAACATATTATTTGTACACCAGTTTGCTGTTAGAACGATTAATAGAGATATGGGATATGCAATTTATAAGATAGCTACAGTTGGACATTTAACTACATCAAAACCAAATACACCAAGCAAATTAATTGTGACTAATGCTAATTGGACGAGTATCTTTTTATTTCTAATTTGTAGTCAGTTTACTAAACGACGGTTCCCTAAATAGGAAAGTTTTGATAAGTACAATTATCACAGTAACATTTCAGTCTCCTAGTACATATTTGTTTAAGTCCTAAAACTTTTGTTCTTCTGGAGAAAATTCCAACCATAATGAAATAAGGAGGTGCGGTAAAATTGCCAATTAATCAACTTTCTACCAAATACAAAATGACGGAAATGTTAGCTTGCTTACATTTCTACTTCATTTTATATCTCAAAATTACCATTCCATTATATGAACTGCATATTCAAAAATATGTTTTGTCACCAATATCCTAATAGAGCACGTATCATCATACTGTTTCACCCGTGTCCGTTCTTCCGTCAATCGCGCACTTGGTGTATATATATATAGGGTTTATACGGCTTATTACTAAGGTCTGAGTGCTGTCTTTTTGCTTCAGGTTTAAATTATGTACCTGGTGTTACCAAAAATTTACTCATATTAAAGGTGCGCATTTCGTCTTGGTTTCCTTTATTTTTTGTTCATGACAGGTTGCTGGATTAGACGTTTTGATAAAATTTAAAAGGCACGCAGACTCCGGCTTACATCTCCTACATGTAGAATTTCAAGCTGAACCTTTTATATTTCGCATTTGCAGTTTGTTTTACTTAAAGAATGCATGTATGATCTCAAGATTTGTTTCGTAAATAATTTTCCACAAATGACACTGTTGAACTTTGTGAAATTTTGCATACAATTTGCACTGTTTGTCCGACTTACTGAGCTTGTATTGTATTGTCCCGAACATGCATGAACTATTTGCCACTGAACGTAAAACAACCATCAAAAACCGAGCAATTATAAAACTGTTTACTGAATCATATTTTTAAAGTACTATATTTCTGCATGGATGAAGCAACGACACCACCATTGCCTTAAATGATGGAGTAAAAAACTCAGTTATTCAAATGAATCACACGTGAAATTTTTCATGTTATTTTCACGTGAACTTTGCAAAAATATGAAGGTATTTTTCATCATTTTCATTTAATTTTAGAAAAAAGATATTATTTTAATAATGTTATTTTTAAAAATAACGTGCATTTAACGTGTACCAAATTCCGGTGATTTATGCATGAACCATTATCATAAGTTTCACGTGTAACCAACCAGTATAAGCAAGTTTCAAGTATTTCAAATGACAATTTACACTTAGACTATAGCCACACAGTAGGACAGTAAATGAATAAAAGACAAGTAAATCAGAAACATGCATGGATCACGCAAAAACATGCAGGGGCGACACCGGAGTAATGGGAGTTTGCTTCTTGCAAGACATTCGCCGTGAAAACAACATGATGGCTTGGTTTGAAGCGAGTACAGACGAAATATGCGGACTAGTCCTTAAATTAAAGGATGCGAAAAGATATATTAATGTATTTTTTTCAAAGTTCAAGTTGATCAATTATTGATTTAAGTGTCTGAATAAATCAAATCTATTTTCTCGAGGAATAAATCAAATCAGGAACATATATATTGTTTGGTATACTGTTCCCAAATTGAATAGTATACAAATCCTAGTTCTTATATTATAGTAATAATTATTCATCGGCGAAAAGGATAGTTTCTTTATTGTGTTGGAAGAATCGTAAAAGTGTTTTATTTTCTAAATTCTATTTATTTACTCGGACATCGTAGAGTTTAAAATTCTTTTTTTTTTACCATATTGGACTTCATATTGTGTGTTGAATTGAAACACGAACGCGGACCTCGATGAGAACACCTGGATTGAAAGTTTGCAAATATTCCGACCAATGAAATTCATTTTACTATGTAACGCGAACTTCAACGAAAGCACCTAGATGAAATATTGTGTATTGAATTGAAACATGAACGCGGACCTCGATGAGAACACCTGGATTGAAAATTTGCAAACGTTCCAACCAAGGAAATTCATTTTGATATGTAACTTCAACGAAAGCACCTAGATGAAATATTTTAATTATACGACAATCAGTTTTTATTAAGACATTACCGCTCAAATATAGTTAATAAAAATTATATCAGAGCAACAATGCATAATTGTTTCTTTTCCATTCTTGTTTATTTTAATAATGTTTATTTATTTTAATTTGGTAGGTAGACTTATATTAAATGCCCTAAACGTAAATATACGTTTTTTTAAATGCATTAGACGTAAGATAATGTCGACTTAGAGCAAGTCAAGGTTGTAAAACTTAAATCAACCAACCCATCGTTATCGCAGACTAAAATTGATCTCATATAAACAGAATATATGTTCATAGCAAGACTTTGTGTACGTCACGGTGCATGACAGCACACTAATCCCTGTACAAAATCGGAACCACAATTCACAATTTCGTATTGTGCTGCTTTTCCACAATTTACGCCCGTTTCGCGTCAGTAACCGATATTACAATTTGACACAGTTTTAAAAGTTTATTGAGCTGTTCCTTCATAGCACTCAGCAAGTTTTGAAACGAATATGTGAGATAAAGATCTACTGCATTTGGGCAAATTAAAAATATGTTAAACATCTAACTATTTTATTTTTAACAGATTCACAAGTTTTGAATTTTTTAAACCGTGCATCACTATTTTATTGTTTTTATTTAAATTCCTTATATGTTACGTGTATTGATCATTTATTTGTTTAAATTGTGAAGTATATGACTTTAATAAGAATACACGCATTCATATATATAAGTCGATAAAGTTTGAAACAAATAAACGAAAGATACATCGATGTTGTTTTGCTTGAGTGATTTACCTGTTACAAGCTCGGGTCTCAACACGGTTTAAAACGAATTAATACCAGTTTGAAATAGTTTAACGGGGGCGTGGCCTATTTGTTTGACGTAACTTACCGCCAACTTGAATTAAATTGAACGACTGCAAGCGAATCTATTTGACTGGCATTAAAATGATTTGATATGCATTGAAATAAATTAAAAATCTTTATCAAATGACGATTAATCTCATTTAAACAGCGTTAATGCGTTTTTGTCCGATCAAGTTAAATTCGGGTTACTAGTGATTGGTGATCAAATATTCTAAAACGTTTTGTCAAATACAGCTAACTAAAGGTAATACTTTCGTGCAGCCTTTATAAAACTATTACATGATCACGTCGGGTTATAATAAAGACATGACGGTCAGATATGCTATGGATTGATTGTAAGGTTATTTTATGTATCATATTACATGGACTTAAATCATGCTTGTTGTTATTGTGTTCGATCTGTCATTGTTGGCTTAAAAAAGAAAAATAAACTTGATACATCTGGTGCCTTCAAAATAGTTTTTTCTTGAGTTAGGATGTACGCTACAAAATAACAAACTTTTAGAGTGAATGTTAAACAGAGATAACATAACAGAAAATATAAATTTGTTGTAGTGACTCTGGCCATATTGTTTTTGTCGGGAAATGATTCGCTCTATATTTTTTGACAAATATAAACAAAACATGTTAAGATTTTCTAAATTTCTCAAACATGACCTTTTAACAACTCACTTTAGGTAATAAAGTAATGATAGGACAATACGGGATACGCGGTCAAATTGTGTAATGGTCCTTAATGGAATAAAGCAGAGCAATTCGAACATCTGACAAAAATTTAAGAAACAAGAGGATCGAAAGTTTATACTCATTATCATGAAGACCGAAAATCAAATCTTGAAAAACTTGAGAAATATAAATACTTGGCGAGCTGTGAAAACGAAAAGAACATTAACAAAATACTAGCATTCAAAACCGAAGGTCAATTATGTCTGAGAAAAGTGAATGTTATTTTCCTAATAACTTCGTAATTTAACTACTAATTCGCTGACAGAAAATTTTAGTTTGTAATGAACACTGGGCTAGTTATACCTTTCATCAATAGTCATGGAAATAATTCATGAATGTTATACGACTGTCATACAAGCGAGATGTTTAGCTAGCTATTAAACTAGGTTTAAGCCACCATTTTCTACATACCTGTACGAAGTATGAAATACACAAGTTGTTTCACATTCGTAAGATGTATTTGAGCATTTAATTTGTCCATTTGATTGTACTTTTTTCATATAGATTCCATTAATTTGATTAGAAAAACTATCATACAACAAAAAATTGGGAAAACGATGATAGACTGCCCAATTGCCAAAAGAATAATAAAAAAAAAAACTACATTTCACAGTATGATATATAAACATATGAAGATTGAACAGCATGTACATTGCATAATAATCAGGAGAGAAATCAGGCTCTCCTGCAATGTTATCATTCCTTGGTCATTGTTGATGTTGTTGACACTGATTGTGTATTTTAATTTTAACATTAACAATACAAATTAACTGCCTGAGATGCTTTTTTTTGACAATACGTATTTTTTAGTGAAGCTCTAGGCCAAACTATTTAGTTATTCAAAACTGATTTGGTAGATTCATCAATAAAGAGAACACTACATCCGAGAATTGATAAAAACAATCAGTAAACATTCAGAATTTTAGCAGCATACGTATTAATTTAAAATGTGTTATCAGGTTTTATCAATTTAATATGATACTCAAAATCTTTATTAGTGTATACACTTACCTTTATTTGTAAATATTTACTTAATGTGAAAAAAATGTATACGACTGTTCATAATAAGCTAATAAACACTTATATCAAAAAAATATTTTACGTAATCATAAAACAGAATTAAACTTTCTATCAAATTATGAAAGTGAGTGGATGTTCATTGTGATATCCCCTCAAACGTTTGCTTAATTGGTCCAATCAGGAAAATATTATATATCTTATCCTCCCCTTCACTCCCTGTTAAAGAAAAGAAAATGATAGAGGTATTTATTGACATTTTCTATTTAAAACAAAAATTCGGGAACTAATGCATAATAATTATTTGGTGCTCAATAAATTAACCAATAATAAAAAGGGTAAGGGGATAATCCAATTAAGATGTAGCAAGTGCATAGACAAATATAAACAAAACATGTTAAGATTTTCTAAATTTCTCAAACATGACCTTTTAACAACTCACTTTAGGTAATAAAGTAATGATAGGACAATACGGTATACGCGGTCAAATTGTGTAATGGTCCTTAATGGAATAAAGCAGAGCAATTCGAACATCTGACAAAAATTTAAGAAACAAGAGGATCGAAAGTTTATACTCATTATCATGAAGACCGAAAATCAAATCTTGAAAAACTTGAGAAATATAAATACTTGGCGAGCTGTGAAAACGAAAAGAACATTAACAAAATACTAGCATTCAAAACCGAAGGTCAATTATGTCTGAGAAAAGTGAATGTTATTTTCCTAATAACTTCGTAATTTAACTACTAATTCGCTGACAGAAAATTTTAGTTTGTAATGAATACTGGGCTAGTTATACCTTTCATTAATAGTCATGGAAATAATTCATGAATTTTATACGACTGTCATACAAGCGAGATGTTTAGCTAGCTATTAAACTAGGTTTAAGCCACCATTTTCTACATACCTGTACGAAGTATGAAATACACAAGTTGTTTCACATTCGTAAGATGTATTTGATCATTTAATTTTTCCATTTGATTGTTCTTTTTTCATATAGATTCCATTAATTTGATTAATAAAAATGTAAAGAAAAACTATCATACAACAAAAAATTGGGAAAACGATGATAGACTGCCCAATTGCCAAAAGAATAATAAAAAAAAAAACTACATTTCACAGTATGATATATAAACATATGAAGATTGAACAGCATGTACATTGCATAATAATCAGGAGAGAAATCAGGCTCTCCTGCAATGTTATCATTCCTTGGTCATTGTTGATGTTGTTGACACTGATTGTGTATTTTAATTTTAACATTAACAATACAAATTAACTGCCTGAGATGCTTTTTTTGACAATACGTATGTTTTAGTGAAGCTCTAGGCCAAACTATTTAGTTATTCAAAACTGATTGGTAGATTCATCAATAAAGAGAACACTACATCCGAGAATTGATAAAAACAATCAGTTAACATTCAGAATTTTAGCAGCATACGTATTAATTTAAAATGTGTTATCAGGTTTTATCAATTTAATATGATACTCAAAATCTTTATTAGTTTATACACTTACCTTTATTTGTAAATATTTACTTAATGTGAAAAAAATGTATACGACTGTTCATAATAAGCTAATAAACACTTGTATTAAAAAAAATATTTTACGTAATCATAAAACAGAATTAAACTTTCTATCAAATTATGAAAATGAGTGGATGTTCATTGTGATATCCCCTAAACCGTTTGCTTAATTGGTCCAATCAGGAAAATATTATATATCTTATCCTCCCCTTCACTCCCTGTAAAAGAAAAGAAAATGATAGAGGTATTTATTGACATTTTCTATTTAAAACAAAAATTCGGGAGCTAATGCATAATAATTATTTGGTGCTCAATAAGTTAACCAATAATAAAAAGGATAAGGGGATAATCCAATTAAGATGTAGCAAGTGCATAGATTGTGAAAAAGGGATGGTCAATTGCCCTGTAAGAGAGGACTTATATATACTGGATAGTTGGAAAGGATTGGAACACGCTGAAAGTTGTTTATACATTATCTTCAATTAAATGAACAGTCTGATTGTTTGGAATATTAAATCATACGTTTTAATATTAATATGTTTGTAAGACTTCGGATGCTATCTACTCTTTGGTCGGGCTGTTGTCTCTTTGACAAGTTCCCCATTTTCATTCCTAATGTCTTTATCGAATTGAAATGGCTGTTTCTTTTGAAGTGACAAACTATCGAAATATTTTTCTATAAGTAATAACTTATATTAAGTACATTTTTATGATTTAGCTGATTTATCATTTGAAACAATTTATTTAATTGAAATACATTATTTCAAAATCTATATTCTACAAAATTTTTGGAAACAACATTTACATCAATATCAATGAAATATAGGTTCCAGCTGTTTACTCACACGCAATGTTACGGTTATTGTGATATTGCGGATGGTGTATGAATAAGTTGTGAAATAATATATATATAGTATATCAATTTCATACAATTAATATTAATTGTTTAAAAGAGGGACAAAAGATACCAAAGGGACAGTCAAACTCATAAATCTAAAACAAACTGACAACGCCATGGCTAAAAATGAAAAAGACAAACAGACAAACAAAAGTACACATGACACAACATAGAAAACTAAAGAATAAACAACACGAACCCCATGTAATGTACAATTATCACACTGTTATTTCTATTTGGAAATCGATAAATGGATAGAATACCAGATAAATGTTTACTCTTCTTGTCACTGATGTTTTAAATTGAGTTGTATTTTTTATTTGGCATATAAGGAATAATAAAGAAATTTGTTCAACAGACAGTCGGTTTCATCTAATGGGTGCTTAGTGTACACCTCTTCATGCCAAGTTTTCTTTGTATTCGTTTGAGGCAGAATATATTCAAAACCTTCTAAAAGACAAAGCAAAAAAGAACCTCGCAAAATTCTTTATTTTTCCTCTCAGATACATTTATGATTTCCTACTGGAGAATAACCGATATATCAGTCAGCACTTGCCTTCCATAAAACCCGATGAGCCTGAAATTAGATATACTACTGCTACAAGGACTGTTTCATACCTTGATAGTTTCCTAAATATTGACACAATTAGACAACTTCAAACTAAGATTTACGGCAATTGGTATGATTTTAACTTCCCAATAATTAATTTCCCATTTCTCAGTAATAACATATCATCTGATATGTCGTACGGGGTTAACATATATCAGTTGATAAGTTATGCTCGTACATATTCACACTATACGAACTTCTCATACATGAGATTACTCATTACGAATAAAGTGCTCCAGCATGGTATTGAAAGATTAATACTGACACTACGTTACTGTTATGAAAAACATCTCGATTGGTTGATACATACGATTTGTCTCCGACTAAACTAACTAATTCCAGAAAAAAGGTTTCGAACGCACCAGATGCATAAAGTGTTATTTTCTTTTTTGGAGCTTATCAAACAATAATTACAGCTCAAATTCTACAACCTTAATCGGCATCAGACTCGGACTTCTCTTGAACTGAATTTTAATGTGCGTATTGTTATGCGTTTACTTTTCTACATTGGTTAGAGGTATAGGGGGAGGGTTGAGATCTCACAAACATGTTTAACCCCGCCGCATTTTTGCGCCTGTCCCAAGTCAGGAGCCTCTGGCCTTTGTTAGTCTTGTATTATTTTAATTTTAGTTTCTTGTGTACAATTTGGAAATTAGTATAGCGTTCATTATCACTGGACTAGTATATATTTGTTTAGGGGCCAGCTGAAGGACGCCTCCGGGTGCGGGAATTTCTCGGTACATTGAAGACCTGTTGTGACCTTCTGCTGTAGTTTTTTATTTAGTCGGGTTGTTGTCTCTTTGACACATTCCCCATTTCCATTCTCAATTTTATCTAGGTATATGTATGAAATATCCTTACTTAAAATCTATTTCAATAACTCATTGTCATGTCTTTACTATCTTCCTACGTGATTATATAATAGTTATAGGCTTCAGGAACAGATTACCGTAGCTGTATTATCAAACCTTTTTAGAGTTTTTGATCCTCAATTTTCTTTATCTTCCTACTTTATTTTGTCTTTTTCGCTTTTTCGATTCTAGTGTCACTATCGAGTCATTTGTAGACGAAACGCGCGTCTGGTGCAAATACAAAAATTTAATCCTGGTATCTATATGATTATTATTCAATAAAGAGTTAGTAAAGGAAATCATTCGATATCAACTCGATGTATTTAGTGTCAATAAGCTCGAACTAATAAATCTCGTAAATCGTTCATAATCAGACAAAACAAGGTAACTTATAAAACAAAAAAATGAGAGAAACAAAATGTAAAAAAGAGCGAGACAACGATGATTTTTATTTAGAAAAAACGAAATAAACCGTTAACTGTTGAATCAAACTGTCTATGGTGAAATTTGGTTTAAATTCAGAATACAATTTTCTTGTCTTTTGTACCTTAAGAGTTTAACATCAGAAGTTTGCTTGTAATGTCTAATATTGGTCTAATCTCAGTGCAAAACATTAAACGCTCTCGGTGTCAAACATCAATCCGCTTTTTCTGGTGTAAATTAACGCATCATAGATACCAGGATTAAATTTTGGTTTTGCCCCAGACGCCTGTTTCGTCTATACAAGACTCTTCAGTAACGATTGAATAAAAAAAGTTAAAAGGCCAAATACAGTACAAAGTTAAGGACAACTGATGATCAAAATTCCTAAACGTTTTCCAAAGACAGCCAAGGTAATCAACTCCTGAGGTAGAAAAGCCTTAGTATTTAAACAAATCAAAAGTTTTGTAAACAGTATATTTTTAAAGATGACCATTCTTGTTAGCATATAAGTTCTTACTACTTGGCTGCTGATACCCTTGTGGCATTAAAACTCCACTTGTAGTGGCATCGACCCAGTGGTTATAAATAAAATTTATCATAAATACCATGATTAAATCTGTACGCCAGATGCGCGTTTCGTCTACATCAGACTCATCCGTTTTCTATTTTCAACATGTATCCGCTCTCGAAGTCAAACATATATTCGTTCTCGATGTCTAACATTTATCTGCTATAGATGTCAAACATTTATCCTTTATCGGTGTCAAACATGTATCCGTTCTAAATGTCAAACGAAGAGGGACGAAGGATACCAGAGGGACAGTCAAACTCATAAATCGAGCAACACCATGGCTAACAATGAAAAGGAAAAACAGACAAACAATAGCACACATGACACAACATAGAAAACTAAACCACACGAAATCCACCAAAAAAAAGGGGTAATCTCAGGTGCTCCGGAAGAGTAAGCAGATCCTGCTCCACATGAGGCACCCATCGTCTTGCTTATGAGATAACAAATCCGGTAAATAGTCTAATTCGCTAGATCACATTATCATGAAAGGGAAGGGGATTGTAGTAACGACGTAAGGAACATATCCGATATCATTTGTGAAACGGTTATTTTCTTGCTTGAACCGGCAAAAAAGGAGAAAAACAATCGAGATGATCAATGATAATCTGTTCATCTCTATTTTGCCTATGACAACATTGACATGTACGATGACAACGGCACGTGCGCTATAAGTTTCTAATGATGATGTTTCATATTACTCAACTGTGCAAAGAGATTTAATTGGCAGTCATTAAAAGAAAAATATCGTAAAATAGCGAAAAATTATAAATTCTATATTGTCCTTTATTGATATTTTGAAAGTTCATTTTGTAAACATACTCTGTACATATACTACCTGTATATTGCAAAGACACAACAACTAATAACAATTTTGCGCGATTAAACTTCATACGAAAAATCCATCAGTTGTAAAAAGTAACTAAACAACAAAAGAATCACTGAATATTTCAATAATTTTCTTAGTAACAATTGCAGGCTTAGATAAAATGTATATTTTTCTAATCATCAATTTCTCAATAACAAATGGAATGATTCACACAAATGCAAACAATCGGAAAAAAGTTAGACACCAACACAGACACATTGAATCGGTATTACAAGAAATAATGAGGAGACTTCCAAAATGTATGTGTACTCTATATATTGCCCCTTTTTTTGGACGTTTCGTCCCCGAGGGTATCACCAGCCCAGTAGTTAGCACTTCGGTGTTGACATGAATATCAATTATATGGTCATTTTTATAAATTTTCTGTTTACAAAACTTTGAATTTTTCGAAAAACTAAGGATTTTCTTACCCCAGGAGTAGATTACCTTAGCCGTATTTGGCACAACTTTTTGGAATTTTGGATGCTCAATGCTCTTCAACTTTGTATTTATTTGGCTTTTTAACTATTTTGATATGAGCGTCACTGATGAGTCTTATGTAGACGAAACGCGCGTCTGGCGTATAAAATTATAATCCTGGTACTTTTGATTACTATTTGACATTTTTACCTATTATGTATATTTGTTATGTTCACACATTGTTGTCATTTTAATGGAACTTTACGCTACTGTCATACAAGAGGGAGGTTTAGCTAGCTATAAAACTGAGTTTAATCCACTATTTTCTTCCGAAGCAAATGCCTGTACTTCTCAAGAATATGACAGTTGTCATTCATACGTTTGATGGGTTTGAATAAAGGCAACAGTAGTATACCGCTGTTCAAAACTCATAAAACCATGGACACAAAACAAAATCGGGGTAACAAACTAAAACCGTGAGAAACGCATTAAATATAAGAGAAGAACAACGACACAACACTTAAATGTAACACACACAGAAACGGACCAAGCATCAGACAAAATCACACGAGAAAATAACAAATATAACAACAAAACCAAATGCATGAATTTGGGATAGACAAGTACCGTGACACGTCTTATCGCAATGTGAATTTACACACAAAAATAAGAGAAAACAAACGACGCAACATTAAAATGTAACACACAGAGAAACGAACAATAGTATAACAATTGCCATATTTCTGACTTGGTACAGGACATTTTTAAAGGAAAAATGGTGGGTTGAACCTGGTTTTGTGGCATGCCAACCCTCGCACTTTAATGGCAATGTTAAATATAACATTGAAATGACAACATAATATTACAGGACTTCAATACAAATAAATAGGAGAACGTATTAGACAAAGAAACACAAAGAGCATCAGGTATAAAATTCAACACGCCAAAAACGCGTCTAGTCCATACAAAACTCACCAGTGACGCCGAGATATAAAAGATCGGAAGTGAAAAGAAGTACAAAGCTGTACAGCACTGAAGATTAAAAGTTGAAAAAGGTTGTGTCAAATACGGCTATGTTTATATGCTTGGGATAAGAACACCCTTATTATTTAGAACAATTAATGCTATTGCAAACAGTAAATTTTATCAAATGAATATAAAAGATAATCATAATGAAACTGAAGTATTAACTAATTACAGAAAACAAAACTTGAATACATAATGCAAAGACCAACACAGAATAGACACGCCCGACTCAGTCCAGGCCTCAACGCATTAAATCATAGAAATGACATCACATACGAAATGGCGAAAAGGCACAAAAAATACGTCACATTTGACATGTTTGAATTTATGAAATTTCTGAAACAGTTCAAAAATGACGTCACATATGAAAAACTTGTCTCAAAAGTAAGATAGAATTAGGATTGATTTAAGATTATAATAGAACTAAATACTGATATTACATTTAAACACAATGCATATTGCAATACTTATTGATAGCAATTAACTATAATATATATATTTCCAGTTTGTTATGAATCCAACTTCAAACGTAAATTATCGTACAGATTACGTTGAACAAAATCAAAGCTTTGGATTTTGCCATTTCATTAGGGACGTTCTGTTTTGAATTTCTTCAGTGTTTTTTTTTATTGTTCCTTTTTTTTATTACTATTGCACAATATCTTTTGAAAATGCATATCCGGACAAAACCATGGGTTTATGATATTATTTCATTAACCCAGTACATGATAGATTTCGTTTTGGAACTATATTCCTTCACTTTATCAATAGGGTAGATATTTATGCAGATCGGAGCTGAAACGGAAAATGATTATAATATGTATGAAGTAAAACAAGATCAGACCGATTAGGTGGTTGTGATTATAACTAAAATTAGAAGTTATTACATGTTTGTACTACATGTTCTTAATTTGTTTTTTTAAGAACAAGTCGAATGATTGAATACTCACACGAATGATCCAGCTCATTATTTAAATCACAAAATACTTGAAATGGATATATCTTTATTAAACATTATGATATTTATAGACAAAGCTAGAATAACCAATTTTCGGTGTTAGATAACACATCAAGGTAGCCTGGAATACTCATTGATATACATATAAATTATATACCTGGTTCTGTAGCATGAAAAAGTTTAGAATCAACTTTTTGACATATGAAGCATAATTTACCAATACTGAAATGTAATCGCCCTGAATTTGTACGATATATAACATAACGTCAGAGATTCGAGCAAGCACTAATTTATACCCAAGGTTTCAGAATGTCAACACACCACATTGGTGACAAAGAAAATATGATCGCATCTGAATCTTAAGTAGTGTCCAGACGTGTAGTTTAAACAAAAGATTTGTTTGTTTCGCTTAGTTTTGTCTGAATTGTCTAAATTATTAAAAAAAATTACAAGATAAAACACTTGCCATGGCATCTGGTTTCAAATGTTTCTGTTGTTTTTCTCTTATAGTTTTTGTGTTTCCCTCGGTTTCAGTTCAAAACCCGGATTTGTTTTTCTGTCAATTGATTTATGTCATTCGAACAGTGGTACACTACTAATGCATATATCTATAACTAAACCAAAAAGAGTCGGAGACTTATTATGAAGAAGGTAAGAAATGATATTTCATCGACAAGACATTATTGTAATGCTACTTTTAAAAGTCATCAAATATTAATATTTCATCTTACTTCAAGAAATAACTTTGGTTAAACGGAAACACGTGGTTACTGTGAATTTCTAATATTGGTCTGTTAGACTCGTTTTTACTTAGATACACGGTCAATGGGCGTAGTTTGTTATAAATGCACATTTGATAGAAATAATGAAATGCTTAAATTAACATACAATGTAAACATACATAGTTTATTGAAAAAACATGAAAAATGCTCAGGAGACACTAGCCCTCTATTGTAAATGAATTGACAATTTGTAAAATGTTGTGCTTAAACTGATTAGTGGAAGTTAATATCTGATTTATAGGTTGTGCGTGAAGGATCTTATAAACTAATATTCTGGTCTAGCGAGAATTCAGCGTAAATAAACTTGCGCATGGCACATGTGGCAGGATGCAAATTAATATCACACACAAAATTACTCAGGGAGATTTAGACAGACAATGTCATGGCAGTACACAAAACAAAACATACAAAACTGACACCAAACTACTAACTACTAACTACCAAACACTCTAACCCTATCGTAACCAGGAGTAACAACAGGTGCTCTAGAAAGGAAGGCAAATCCTACTCCATAACAAATGTATACTACTCTAGTTTAATTACTTAATGCAAGCCACTTAATAACTCAAGATTAGATCTGCAGGACTCGACTCTGTATTTTTCAGTTTAAGATCAGCGAAGATTGACTTCACATTTACACCTTACGAGTTTACAATTTTAGCTATAAGCTTACTTTTTGGGCTCTTTTGTATAGACATCTTAGTATTCGAATGTTTTATAACATTATTGCTTGACTGTATATGTACAGAGGTGCTGGAATTTAAGTTAGATACATTAGTTTCTCAAGAAACAGTTCTAGTGTCGGATTATTGTTTTCCTCTACCAGCTGTACACGTTCATGTCGAGTATGAGCTACAGGAAAATAATATGTATCAATTCAAGTTCTTAGTCGATCCTCATATAGGAAATAAATAAAAAGTAAAACAACAAAATATTAACTCCAAGAAGGAAAATTCAAAACAGAAAGTCACTTGACATTTTGCAAAATGAAAAGTTTAAACACATTAAACGATCTGAATTGAAAACAACTGTCATATTCCTGACTAGGTAGAGTATGTCTTTATGGTCTTTGCTCATTGTCGAAGGCCATACGGTGACCTATAGTTGTTAGGTTCTGTGTCGTTTGGTCCGTTGTGGAAAGTTGTCTCATTGGATATTATAACACATCCACTTTTTTATTCTTGCCTGATGTTAAATACAATTAAAAGAATATCGATATATAGATTGCAAGCTATGACGTTGAACATGATGATTGATTATTAAGAGGTTGTGCGTTTCCTATTATATTTTCATTGATAGAAGGTTGTTAGTCATAGGGCATCTGTACAGAGTTTCAATTGATGAATTTGAAACCATCCTTTCGAAATTCCGACATACGAAATCAGAGTTATTGAACATCTGTTTAAAAAATGAACACGGATATGTTCCAATCGTCATAACTAAAATACTTTCCTCCTTTTTGCCAAAAGTGTCCTACCGAATGAGAGTTATCACTTAAATGAGCAACACGTCGGGTGTCACATTTTAAGTGTAATACCACCATTGTTGTTTCCCTGTTAATCTTTGATAAATTTGCAAAAAATTGTGCAGAATTTATCTTTGTTTCAAATAAAGAAATACTTAACATCAGAAAAGTTTTATCCTGTCCAGTACTATCAACACAATTTCAAATAAATTTTTAGTGCGTATAAGATAATAACCATCTCTGAAAATTGGCAAATCAAATGTTCACCTCTTTTTTCACCTGTGTACAAGTTTTAAGTAACCATGTAACCTCAAATTTCCAAAATATTCTATAGAAATACCAAAAAAAGATATAATGGTGATAAGAAACACCATATATTTTGTTTATGATCCAGACATGTTTTACTGCAATAATCATGATAATGGCAATAAATGTAGGATTGATTTCTTACAACAATCAAATTCAAGGGAATATTGCTTAGACAATTTTTCAAATGAAACCGTAAGTGAAGTACTATGATTTGGTGGTATTACACCTTTAGCGCTATAATTTCATCCCAAAGCTAGTATGCTAGACTTCAAATTTTAACCTCTAGACTCCATATTTAGTATGCGCTAGTATAAAGAAACACTTTATGTGTAGGAAACCACAGGATCTCCGTACATGTGGATTATTGATGGGTTAAACATGTGTGTACATCTCAATTTAACACGTTGAAAAAACTTGTTTTATTTTATTTGTATCAATATATGGTAAAACTCATGACTAAAAACCCCAATTAATAAGTTCTCACTCATGCAAACTCTTACTGTCTTTTACATTTTGTGGTCACTTTTTAGCGTCACTAAAAATAATAAAACCAGAAATAGTGTTATTGGAATGCTTGCCACCGAGGGAATGATGTGTTCAGTAGTCTTAGGTTTGGTACTGATATGATTTGATCTTTCCGTGTTGATACATTTTGAAATTAATAATAAACTACACTAATGTAGGCAAAACTTACCTAAGATGAATTTGGCTATCCCTTTTTATGCCCCTTTTGTTCGAATACCTCCTTATGTTTGTAAGTACGTTTCTAATCCCTGGCTTTCAAATATTTGGGTAAAAGCGTCCAGCTGATGAAATAAATTAATTTTCATTTAACATGACTTGAAATGCCTTCTTGACAAAAATGTTACTGGGATCGCTGATGTACAAAGACCGTTTTTTTTAAAAAGCAATAGGTTTTTTTTTTCAATTCCGGAAAACTTGTGACAAAAATGTATTAGGGAAATAGCAAATCTGGCTCACTCCTAGAAACAAACAAAAATCGAGATAAAAACCGAGAGCCGACGTCATGGTGTGCGGTTTTGAGATATGATTAAATTCATCTTGATTTGTATACTACAAGACAAGACACGTTTATTAAAACAGTCAGGCACATATTGTGTGCAACAAGAGCAACATGATATAGTATACAAAATAACAGTATACAAGTATATTCTAAATAATGACAATCCCCTTCTTCACGATTGAATACGAGTGTAAGCTAGTAATTACCACGAAGAATGTGATTATCATTGAATTATCTTACAAACCTAGATTATTGTTATATGCTTAAGGCGCACATGATATCATATAAAAATAAGAAGATGTAGTTTGTTTGCGAATGAGACAAATCTTAATTGAACACAAAATTACATATGGCATTCAATGAGTGAAAGTTTTGGTTTTTAATTAATTCGTTTCATAGTGTGTAATGTTTATGGTAAATGCATGACTTCCTTTATAAGAACTTAGTATTTCATTTTTGAATTAGTCTTATTGAAACATAGGTTTGTTTATATATTCTGTGTTAAGGATGTTTGCTGCTCAGTTTCAAAATAAATAACTTTCCATTAAACTAGTATATATTTATAGGGGATTAATTGAGGAATAAAAAAAGCCCAAAAAATATAGGGGTCAATGTGCTTGTTTTCGAGATATTAGCCATTGAAATTTTGGCGGGAAAATGTTCTCTCTTGATTTTTAATAGCTTTATCATTGACCAGTTCAAGTTCACAAAAACTATTAAAAAATAAATAAAATTTTATAAGACTTTTACAAATGGCTCATAATTATACATGTAAAAGATTTATAAAAAGAAAAATGGGGGTCCATGGACAAAATTTTTTAAGGCATTCAAATAGATAAAACAAGAGGATTTCGAAAATCTGACAAAACTTCCAAAACATGACTAGCAAACATCCTTAAGTGGTGTTTCAGACATTTGGTGACACATCAGAAGATTAAATGGAAGGAATTCTTGAAGTTTCCTAATCAATATGTATGTAAATATGTTATAATTTTGCAATGCATTAATATTTTGTTTACTTATCATTTATAAATCAAATTAATCATCGCAGCACAATGTTATTACATAAATTGATATGTTCAAGAATAATGCATTTTATACGAAATTCAACAGTTGTTTTAATATCATGTATTTCCTCCGGATACCGTAATCTGAATTTTAATCAGGGTAGTAGCTATATACCAATGTTAACATATTGAATTTGTTTTCCTTCTTTATTATGCATTGGTTTGATATTATTTATTTTTTCATAATTATAATTTTCATTTCAAGCTAATACCTATGCTTTGTTTTGAACTGTAAATAGGTTTAACAAAAATGTTAATTCCCTACTAAGAACAATATTTACATTCATTTTTTCACAACTAAGGAATACCAAATCTTATAATTCCATTGGTCGGGAGCACTTTGCTATATTAAAATGTAAGTTTTCAAAATTTCTCTAATTTAGATAAGTATTTAAATAACCATTTCATATCATTTATCGATAATTACTTTCCTTGTTAAACAATTCCGGTTTTACTTATTGTAAATAGAGACGTGTATCACAGGTTAATCCAACACTTTCCGGAAACTTTCATAATGTGTTTAAACAGTGCGTAAAGTAAACGGAAAATTGTAAAATATAAGAAAATTTTTAATTTGACACCTGTCTCAAATTTATTAAAAAAAAAAAACATTGAACATTTCTAAGTAGTTAAATGTTTCAGATACTAACGAAAATTTAAGCATACCATAAGAAAAGTTAAATATCGCAATAGTAACAATATTACATAGTTTAATTATATAATACCTGGTATATTTTGACAACAACACTATATAATTTTTACTTAATTGTCAATTTACTGAAATTGTTAAGAAAAACACAACATGAATTTTTATTCACACATGTCATACATGTAAATACTGATTAAACGCCGTTATTGGTAATTAAAATATCAAAACTCCTTGTAATCCTTTATTTTCCATTAATTAACATGTACTGTCATAAGGATAAAAATGTATATCCTTGATCATCAATAGATTAGCATGTACTGAAATAGAGATGATTAAAATTTATTTCATGTGATATTGGTAAAAAATAATAATCTATTTAAAAAGTGATTTTAATATATAAGATTTTATTTCATATTTTCTTTCAGCTTTGAATCACGATAATGTTTTGCATTTGCATCCGTATCCGGTTCCTTCATTAAGTGAATTTTGTCGTGTTTCTAGTTTGAGAAATTCTAAGGTTGGTGATTGTTGTCTGTCATATTGCCTTTTTTCAAACAGAGATGCAGCCTTCAGTTTTTTCATTTGCTTCAAATATTTTAAATTTGGGAAATTTTTGTTGAAGATTTAGGATAAGTTTAATACGTAATGTCATCAATCTCAAGCTGAGTCCTTGGTGTATACAAGTCAAACTGACAATGCCATGGCAAACTAACGATCGATAGACAAATTACAGTCTACAAAACACAACATAAAACCCTAAAGACCCAGGAACACAAACCCCACGAAAAACCGAGGGTGATCTTGGATTGTCCGGGAGAGTAAACAGATCCTGCTCTGCATACGACAATCATCGTGTTAATCCTATAAAATACATTCTTTAGTTATATCAAGTGATTAGGCATCACACAGTAGCGGATTGGTAATTTGAGCATAAGACATCAGAACAAAAGGTACATATATAGAAGACCTCAAACCAATACAGAAAACGCATTTAAATTATGTATAGCAACGTATGACAGACGAAGAAACAAAACGATCATTATAATGATAAACATTATCAATCGATGTTATTCAAATCAAATTTAAAGTACTTTTGAGATGTAGAATCAAGCCTTCATAAATTCTTCATTGTTCTTTAAACATATGACTGTACTCTGACTAAGATGTCATGCAACAATGTTAATCTTTAATATGAGGAAGGCGCTACCTTTAATGCCAGCTTTATACTAAGACTATACTATATCCTATATATTGATTGGTTGTTGGTTGTTTAACGTCCAGTGGCAAATATTTCATGCATGTTCAGGACGAATGTCCTAGGCTACATAAACATATAGTTTTTGTCTAAAACAAAATTATAAGTTCAGATGGAAAATGTTTAGGGAATGATTATTGAACTTCAAAAGGCAGGAGGGGGTTATGGTATTTTTCCTAAAAAATATATTCTTATTCCCAAATTGATGAAAAACAAATCTGTTCAGGCAGAGGACAAAAAAAATATTTTGAATCCAGATCTTCACCAAAAATGATTTTATCTTTCAGATATGCCTAATAAATTTAACTTTTATATATCTAAAAATATTTAAAACTTCCTAAACCGCACAGGTAAGTCTGTACACAGTAGTTTTTTGGGTGATAATACGACTGTATTTGCCAATTTGTTATGATAAACCTTAATACTAGTGTTAAATTTTGACTAATTAATTTTAATTGATAGCGATGAAGGGGCTCGGTGAAAAAAATCTGACTCGAACGAAAAACCACTCATATTCCTGATCATCTTCAGTTTGCTAGTTCTACATCAATTTCATGTCCTAATTCAGAGTCAGTTTTATGACATTTCTTGCATATTTTTGTTTTTTTGCTAGCTCACTTTTCAAGTTTTTATATGACAGCAAAATCAAATTGAGAATGGAAATGGGAAAAAAGTATGTCAAAAATTTGCTTTCGAGTAATGCTAAATACTGTCATAGTTGTTTTCAAGAAGACACATTTGGTTTCAAGACAATAACTTTAGTATAAGTGAATGGATCTCTATGAAATTGTACTAGAAGGTTCAATACACAAAAGGAAGATTAGAATTGATTTTGGGGTAATGGTACACCATTTTTAGGGGTGTTTTTTTTTATCAAAATGTTTGGTTTTTCTTTAAAAAGTTACCATATTTACATTGATTATACCCATCTAGTATATATAGATGCAACAAATACTGATTTGGCAGGAGATGCACACAAAATAGGATGTTTAAATTATTTTATCTGTAATTTGTGCCTTTTTCCTATGATGTGTACTTCTTCTTTTCTTAATTTCGACATGAGTATCATGAAAAAGAAAATATATTTGGTAAGTATATTCACAATTGACATGCGCCACTGCGAGGCAAAAGGATCTTCTTTCCCTTTAATTCCTAAAATTGCACATGATTTTTTTTCTCACAGAAACACATGAGTTATTTGGTAAATAAAACACTTGTTATTGTTTAAAACTTTCAGTAATAAAAATTAAGTTAGGTTTTTTGAATGTTTCACTGATTGTGTGAAAATTTTAACAGAAAATGTACAAAACACTTGATGAAATTGCAGCAGCATTATCTGCAGAATTATTGATAACTTTCCTCACTATATATTCACAAGGATATAACTAACATATTGTCCATGCTATTCTGATCTGAGTTTTTATTCATACATATACTGGCATGGCTGGTGCTGTTCCAAGTTGTCTTCTTTTTCTGTTTCTTTTGAAGTATTTGTTTAACCTGTTCAGTCACTATGAAGTGTTACAATTCTTATTTAGACGCAACACATAAATAGTGACCAAAAAGGTAGTGCTTTCACACGAGAGAAGCTAGAAAAGAAAAAAAATGTACACATTTTCAATATTTGTGTAGGACTTAATACTATCAATATCATATGAAATTAAGGAGATATGTACATTTGTAGTTAGAGATTTCTGCTGAATAGAAATGTTTGTGTTCACCTGATACCTGTTTTCAAATTAGTCTATATTGAAGTTTGAAGGGTCCCAAATTAAAATATGTTTGATTTCAACTGACATAAATAATTTGGTGTTTTTCTATGAAATTTACATGTGGTCGTATCAGGCTGTGCATGGCGAAGCATTGTATTGCCTTTAGGTTTGTACTTTTTTTTATTTTGGTCATGAAAATAAATTTGTAGTTCTGTTGTGAAGTTGCTAACATGAGAGTACCCAAATTCCACCTATATAGTCAATTTTTTTTTATGAACCAGACAAAAGTTTATTCTGTTATTTTTTAGACTATCCTTATTTACAATATAGTTACACCAATTTAATTTTGAGTCCATGCAGAGTCATAGTAAAATGGGTTTCAACTGACCTCCAAACAATCCATGATTCTGTAATGAGATCAGTACCCAAATTCCATACATCATTACATGTTATTTCAAATCCTTAAAACTGGAATATAAACAGATGTTTTGTTTTATTTCTTCAAATATTTCGAACAATTTGACATTATTCCATGCTTCAACTTTTATTTTTTGAAGAAAAGGATGCTGGTAACAAATTTAGTTTGCTCATTTTAAAAAGATGATAATTAGATAACTTCACATGGTGAAAGAAAACTTGTAAGATTTCCACAGCTTTTTTTGTTGAATAGGTGCAATTTTGGCTCCTGAGTGCAGTTTTGGTACTGTGATGTTATATAACCATAAGTGTGTATTTCTAAATAGGTTGAAATGTGAACCTGATATAGTGATAAAGTACTCGGTAGAGTGAAAATGTTTTTTGATCAGGTTTAAACTGATGCATAAAATATACAGGTGACTGTTGCAGATTGAATTTTTAAGGATGTAGCCCACATACATGACATACTCCCAAGTAACATGCCCTGTACATGTATATACATATCAAAGTCATGGTATTATCATGGGTTATCATATTAACTCCATCTTCCCATAAAATCAAATTTTGGACAATATGGGAGCATACAATATATACAGTTTGTACTTAAATGTACTACTCAGACTCAAGTCTCTAAGTCTCCTTTTATAATTAAACTTAGAGAGAGAAAACAAAACAGTTTCCATCTCCTGGGACTGTATTTGATAAAGTGATCTACATAATGTATGTCATTAAAGTTTTGAATTAGTCTGTGGGCTACATGACTTACCGTGATCACATTCAACAGTATAACCAACGTCATTATCACTGTTCTTTGATATGGGGAATGAGATATTGTTGTCCAAACTGCGGTAATTTCCGTGGTACAATAAAATTAAAATAAACTTTACAAGTTACCAAAATTTCTGAATTCTTATTTTTGTAAACAAATAAAAATTCATGTCGTATTTCACATCGA
The DNA here is from genome assembly GCA_019925275.1 of Mytilus edulis. NCBI lineage: Eukaryota > Metazoa > Mollusca > Bivalvia > Mytilida > Mytilidae > Mytilus > Mytilus edulis. The sequence continues at coordinate 52,347,713 of CM034351.1, forward strand.
AATTATTCCTATCTGTCCCGTTTTTTCAAGTTCGCGTTGAAACGTTTAATTCGGCAGCCATTAAAAAAAAATCGTACGAGATTTAACGAGAGTGACGAAACTTTTCAGATGGGTCGTGTAGAGAGTTATCGTTCTTTATTCCAAAACGATGCTTCTACCATAAGTGCCAGCTAAAGCTGGCATATTATTCTTATATATTGATGACTGTACTTTGACTAAGATTTCAAGTTAAAATGTTAATCTCCAATGTTCCTGTATACATATGACTGTACTTTGACTAAGACTTCATACAACAATGTTAATCTTTATTGTTATTATATATACAGTGGATATCCCTTCTAACCTCTCATCAAACCAGTCAGAATATGTAAGGATAACTGTTCTAGGACAGTATGTAGAACTGTCATCCTGACACCTTTTAGACAGTTCTAGCTAGAACAGTTCAAACCTAGAACTGATTTGGTCAGTTCTACCTAGAACAGATTTAGACAGTGCTACCTAGAACTAATTTAGACAGTTCTACCCTGGAACATTTTAGACAGTTCTACCTAGAACTGATTTGGTTAGTTCTACGACTAGAATTGATTTAGTCAGTTATATCCATAAAACAGTTTTAAGAACTCTGTGTCTTAAATAATAATAAGTCAAAAGCACTGTTTTAACTGCAGTGACGTCATTTAGAACTGTTCTACAATCTTGACAGGTTTGGTCAGTTCTACGGCTAAAACAATTTTAGACAGTTCTGCTGACAGTTCTACGGTTAGAACTGATATAGTCAGTTCTGCTGACAGTTCTACGGTTAGAACTGATTTGGTCAGTTCTGCTGACAGTTCTACGACTAAAACTGATTTGGACAGTTCTTCCTAGAACTGATTCTGACATTTCTGTTCTGAACAGTTCTGGGGGAGAACTGTTCTAGGACCGTTGATAACAGTTATATGACAGATTATTCTGACAGTTCTAATGAGAGGCTAGAAGTGCTCTCCACTGTAGATGACTGTAATTTGACTACGATTTCGTACAACAATGTTAATCTTCATTGTTCTTATATATAGATGACTGTTCTTTTACTAATATTGCATACAATAATGTTAATCTTCATTGTTCTTACTAGTATACATATGTAACACTCCCAAACGTGTTCATCACCCCAAACGTGTCCGATTCCCCCAAACGTGTCTATTCTCCCCAATCGTGTCCGTAATATTCAATATTGCCAAAACGTGTCCGATTTCATAACCCCCAAACGTGTCCGATAATTGTTACTCGCCAAAACGTGTCCAATGTTAAACGCCAGAACATATCACGTCTTTAAGCGTTAATACATTGTATGTTTTAAATGACATCAATAACTTTTACAGCAATTCTATGATTGGGGACACATGTGTTTAGTTGTCATTTATTAGCATTTGTTAGTTCATTGCCGGATGTTAATGATTATCATAATTGTAAATTCAATCTATAACATATGAATTAACTATTGACTGTATTTGCTGTTGTCCAGGTGCAAGTATTTCATGGTCATTTTCATACAAATAATTCTAGTACAGTTGAATTAATTGTTTACTATGAAAAATATTTTGTACTGATAAACTCCGATGATGCTTTTATATTAATCCGAATATTGCACGGCGGCTTTCAGCAGAATTGACTTCCCTTTTTCAACTATCAGTCTGGTATATTAAAAGCCCTCAAATCATAAACTGGTTATCGGGTTTTTTAATAAATGTGAGGTTTCGAGCATCACTTAAGACACACAAACAAGAGACATAACGTCCAGTGTCAACATGTTACTTTAGATACTATCGTACCGGGAACGATGAATTTGGGCCTAAATTTTTACGGTTATTAACGGGATTAACATTAGTTTAAATTCTAATCTAAAAAAAATTAAGAGCTCGTAAAGACCGATTTTTTTATATGACTTCAATTAAAAACTACTACAATCTCCATTATGTCATAGAGGCCGTTTTAAATAAAAGTTGTGGAAATTTAAAAAAAAAGTTGCCTTCCAAAATACAATGGCACCATGAAAGAGTGAAATGCTACGAAGGTTTAAATGCGCAGAGAATGGGATATTCTCCCTACACGAGGTATCCGGTTTAATATTTACAATTTAACTGAACATGACTGCTTACATTAACATGCAGCATTCAAATGGATAAAACAAGAGGATTTCGAAAATCTGACAAAACTTCCAAAACATGACCAGCAAACATCCTTAAGTGGTGTTTCAGACATTTGGCGACACATCAGAAGATTAAATGGAAGGAATTCTTGAAGTTTCCTAATGCGAAATCAATATGTATGTAAATATGTTATAATGTTGCAATGCATTCATATTTTGTTTATTTATCATTTATAAATCAAATTAATTAATTTAAAATCTGAGTTACAACTAAATTTTATCTCGCAGCACAATGTTATTCCATAAATTGATATGTTCAAGAATAATGCATTTTATACGAAATTCAACAGTTGTTTTAATATCATGTATTTCCTCCGAATACCGTAATCTGAATTTTAATCAGGGTAGTAGCTATATATCAATGTTAACATATTGAATTTATTTTACTTCTTTTTTATGCATTGGTTTGATATTATTTATTTTTTCATAATTATAATTTCCATTTCAAGCTAATACCTATGCTTTGATTTGAACTGTAAATAGGTTTAACAAAATTAATTCCCTACTAAGAACAATATTTACTTTCATTTTTTCACAACTAAGGAATAACAAATCCTATAATTCCATTGGTCGAGAGCACTTTGCTATATTGAAATATAAGTTTTCAAAATTTCCCTAATTCAGATAAGTATTTAAATAACCATTTCATATCAATTATCGATAATTACTTTCCTTGTTAAACAATTCCGGATTTACTTATTGTAAACAGAGACGTGTATAACAGGTTAATCCAACACTGTCCGGAAACTTTCACAATGTGTTTAAACAGTGCGTAAAGTAAACGGAAAAGTGTCGAATATTAGAAAATTTGAAATTTGACACCTGTCTGAAATTTATTAAGAAAACAGCATTGATCATTTCTAAGTAGTTAAATGTTTCTGATACTAACAGAAATGTAAGCATACCATAAGAAAAGTTAGATATCACAATGGTAACAATATCACATAGTTTGATACTGCCAATTAGTTATTGTTGTCATGGAGACAATACAAACATTGCGATATTTCTGTTTGATTTGTTTTTCAATGAGAAAAGTTCAGAAATAAAAAAACAAAAAAACAGCTGCAGGATGAAAGTACTATATGTTTTTATCCTCCTCTGCATCTTTAAAATGTCCGCCGATTGCGTACTATTTCAAACTGGTGTTAGTACACAAAATACAAATTTTACTAATTTCAAGATTACAAAACAAAACCTGAAAATCGACATTGGACAGAGTTACATAGGCTGTAGTATCTTTTGTTTTGAGAATGTCGATTGTGTTTCATTTTCTTATAATAACGAAACACACGTATGTGAGTTATGGGACGACCATTTTATTCACACTAGTGATACCAGTGGTTTAAAAGAAGCTGGTTGGAGTTATTACTATATAGTAAGAGGTAAGACTATGCAAAATCAAATCTTCAGTTATTAAACAGGAATAAGAATATCAGAGATAAAACAAAAAATTATTGAAAAAACGAATACCGTAAATTGGGGTATTTTGGTTTTAGTTTTATTTTGGATTATTTGATGCCCCTCCAATTAAAGTGCCAAAACAAAACACACGAACATGAAGCAAACACTAAAAATTGAAACGCTAAAATCGCATACCGGTACGACAGTATCGTAATGTTAATTGTTGGGGAAAATGTTTTATGTTATATCTTCCGTATATTTCCTATAATTCTATACACATAATACCTGGTATATTTTGACAACAACACTATATAATTTTTACTTAATTGTCAATTTACTGAAATTGTTAAGAAAAACACAACATGAATTTTTATTCACACATGTCATACATGTAAATACTGATTAAACGCCGTTATTGGTAAATAAAATATCAAAACTCCTTGTAATCCTTTATTTTCCATTAATTAACATATACTGTCATAAGGATAAAAATGTGTATCCTTGATCATCAATAGATTAGCATGTACTGAAATAGAGATGATTAAAATTTATTTCATGTGATATTGGTAAAAAATAATAATCTATTTAAAAAGTGATTTTAATGTATCAGATTTTATTTCATATTTTCTTTCAGCTTTGAATCACGATAATGTTTTGCATTTGCATCCGTATCCGGTTCCTTCATTAAGTGAATTTTGTCGTGTTTCTAGTTTGAGAAATTTTAAGGTTGGTGATTGTTGTCTGTCATATTGCCTTTTTTCAAACAGAGATGCAGCCTTCAGTTTTTTCATTTGCTTCAAATATTTTAAATTTGGGAAATTTTTGTTGAAGATTTAGGATAAGTTTAATACGTAATGTCATCAATCTCAAGCTGAGTCCTTGGTGTATACAAGTCAAACTGACAATGCCATGGCAAACTAACGTTCGATAGACAAATTACAGTCTACAAAACACAACATAAAACCCTAAAGACCCAGGAACACAAACCCCACGAAAAACCGAGGGTGATCTTGGATTGTCCGGGAGAGTAAACAGATCCTGCTCTGCATACGACAATCATCGTGCTAATCCTATAAAATACATTCTTTAGTTATATCAAGTGATTAGGCATCACACATTAGCGGATTGGTAATTTGAGCATAAGACATCAGAACAAAAGGTACATATATAGAAGACCAATCAATTCAAACCAATACAGAAAACGCATTTAAATTATGTATTATGACAGACGAAGAAACAAAACGGTCATTATAATGATAAACATTATCAATCGATGTTATTCAAATCAAATTTAAAGTACTTTGGAGATGTAGAATCAAGCCGTCATAACTTCTTCATTGTTCTTTAAACATACGACTGTACTCTGACTAAGATTTCATGCAACAATGTTAATCTTTAATATGAGGAAGGCGCTACCTTTCATGCCAGCTTTATACTAAGACTATACTATATCCTATATATTGATTGGTTGTTGGTTGTTTAACGTCCAGTGGCAAATATTTCATGCATGTTCAGGACGAATACCCTTGGCTAAATAAACATACAGTTTTAGTCTAAAACAAAATTATAAGTTCAGATGGAAAATGTTTAGGGAATGATTATTGAACTTCAAAAGGGAGGAGGGGGTTATGGTATTTTTCCTAAAAAATATATTCTTATTCCCAATTTGATGAAAAACAAATCGTTCAAGCAGAGGACAAAAAAAATGTTTTGAATCCAGATTTTCACCAAAATTGATTTTATCTTTCAGATATGCATAAAAAATTTAACTTTTATATATCTAAAAATATTTAAAACTTCCTAAACCGCACAGGTAAGTCTGTACACAGTAGTTTTTGGGGTGATAATACGACTGTATTTGCCAATTTATTATGATAAACCTTAATACTAGTGTTAAATTTTGACTAAATAATTTTAATTGACAGCGATGAAGGGGTTCAGTGAAAAAAATCTGACTCGAACGAAAAACCACTCATATTCCTGATCATCTTCAGTTTGTTAGTTCTACATCAATTTCATGTCCTAATTCAGAGTCAGTTTAATAACATGTCTTGCATATTTTTTTTTTTTTTTGCTAGCTCACTTTTCAAGTTTTTATATGACAGCAAAATAAAATTGAGAATGGAAATGGGGAAAAAGCATGTCAAAAATTTGCTTTCGAGTAATGCTTAATACTGTCATAGTTGTTTTCAAGAAGACACATTTGGTTTCCAGACAATAACTTTAGTTTAAGTGAATGGATCTCTATGAAATTGTACTAGAAGGTTCAATACACAAAAGGAAGATTAGAATTGATTTTGGGGTAATGGTACACCATTTCTAGGGGTGTTTTTTTTATCAAAAATGTTTGTTTTTCTTTAAAAATTTACCATATTTACATTGATTATACCCATCTAGTATATATAGATGCAACAAATACTGAGTTGGCAGGAGATGCACACAAAATAGAATGTTTAAATTATTTTATCTGTAATTTGTGCATTTTTCCTATGATGTGTACTTCTTCATAATGTCGACATGAGAATCATGATAAAGAAAATATATTTGGTAAGTATATTCACAATTGACATGCGCCAGTGCGAGGCAAAAGGATCTTCTTTCCCTTAAATTTCTAAAATTACACATGATTTTTTTTCTCACAGAAACACATGAGTTATTTGCAAATGATTTGGTAAATAAAACACTTGTCATTGTTTAAAACTTTGAGTAATAAAAATTAAGTTTAGGTTTTTTGAATGTTTCACTGATTGTGTGAAAATTTTAACAGAAAATGTACATAACACTTGATGAAATTGCAGCAGCATTATCTGCAGAATTATTGATAACTTTCCTCACTATATATATTCACAAGGATATAACTAACATATTGTCCATGCTATTCTGATCTGAGTTTTTATTCATACATATACTGGCATGGCTGGTGCTGTTCCAAGTTGTCTTCTTTTTCTGTTTCTTTTGAAGTATTTGTTTAACCTGTTCAGTCACTATAAAGTGTTACAATTCTTATTTAGACGCAACAAATAGTGACCAAAAAGGTACTGCTTTCACACGAGAGAAGCTAGGGAAAAAAAAGAAATTTACACATTTTCAATATTTTTGTAGGACTTAATACTATCAATATCATATGAAATTAAGGAGATATGTACATTTGTAGTTAGAGACTTCTGCTGAATAGAAATGTTTGGGTTCACCTGATACCTGTTTTCAAATTGGTCTATATTGAAGTTTGAAGGGTCCCAAATTAAAATATGTTTGATTTCAACTGACATAAATAATTTGGTGTTTTTATATGAAATTTACATCTGTGGTCGTATCAGGCTGTGCATGGCGAAGCATGGTATTGCCTTTAGGTTTGTAATTTTTTTTATTTGGTCATGAAAATAGATTTGTAGTTCTGTTGTGAAGTTGCTAACATGAGAGTACCCAAATTCCACGTATATAGTCATTTTTTTTTTATGAACAAGACAAAAGTTTATTCTGTGCTTATTTTTTAGACTATCCTTATTTACAATATAGTTACACCAATTTAATTTTGAGTCCATGCAGAGTCATAGAAAAATGGGTTTCAACTGACCTCCAAACAATCCATGATTCTGTAATGAGGTCAGTATCCAAATTCCATACATCATTACATGTTATTTCAAATCCTTAAAACTGGAATATAAACAGATGTTTTGTTTTATTTCTTCAAATATTTCGAACAATTTGACATTATTCCATGCTTCAACTTTTATTTTTTGAAGAAAAGGATGCTGGTAACAAATTTAATTTGCTCATTTTAAAAAGATGATAATTAGATAACTTCACATGGTGAAAGAAAACTTGTAAGATTTCCACAGCTTTTTTTTGTTGAATAGGTGCAATTTTGGTTCCTGAGTGCTGTTTTGGTACTGTGATGTTATATAACCATAAGTGTGTATTTCTAAATAGGTTGAAATATGAACCTGATATAGTGATAAAGTACTCGGTAGAGTGAAAATGTTTTTGATCAGGTTTAAACTGATGCATAAAATAGACAGGTGACTGTTGCAGATTGAATTTTTAAGGATGTAGCCCACATACATGACATACTCCCAAGTAACATGCCCTGTACATGTATATACCTATCAAAGTCATGGTATTATCATGGGTTATCATATAAACTCCATCTTCCCATAAAATCAAATTTTGGACAATATGGGAGCATACAATATATACAGTTTGTACTTAAATGTACTACTCAGACTCAAGTCTCTAAGTCTCCTTTTATCATTAAACTTAGAGAGAGAAAACAAAACAGTTTCCATCTCCTGGGACTGTATCTGATAAAGTGATCTACATAATGTATGTGACATAATCAGTGAAAAGATTTGTTGAGAGTTTGCCAAAGGAAGTCATGAAAATAAATTTGTAGCTATGAAGTTGCTATCATGAGAGTACCCAAATTGCACCTAAATGGCCATTTTGTAACCAATTTTTTTTAAGAACCCGACAGATCGTGAATTATTGGGGGGGGAGGGGGGTCATTAAAGTTTTGAATTAGTCTGTGGGCTACATGACTTACCGTGATCACATTCAACAGTATAACCAACGTCATTATCACTGTTCTTTGATATGGGGAATATTGTGGCAGGTGAACATAAGTAGTCATGGTCAACCAGTGCACCGGAGTTTACCCCACATGCCGCATGGCCATTATCAAAAATACCGAAATGTATTGCTTGCAGAGGTTTTTTCTGTGTTCCCATGGCTGGACGGAACTTTTACGCTAAATATGCTATCATTAATTATGATTTTGTGACTTTTAAATGAAATACTGTGATTATTAAGGAACTTTGTTTTGACCTCACTGATAATGGAAAAATGAAGCAGACGAAATATGGCGTCAGATGTTGTTGTCCAAACTTCGGTAATTTCCGTGGTACAATAAAATTAAAATAAACTTCACAAGTTACCCTGAATTCTTATTTTTGTAAACAAATAAAAATTCATGTCGTATTTCACATCGAAATTATTCCTATCTGTCCCGTTTTTTCAAGTTCGCGTTGAAACGTTTAATTCGGCAGCCATTAAAAAAAAATCGTACGAGATTTAACGAGAGTGACGAAACTTTTCAGATGGGTCGTGTAGAGAGTTATCGTTCTTTATTCCAAAACGATGCTTCTACCATAAGTGCCAGCTAAAGCTGGCATATTATTCTTATATATTGATGACTGTACTTTGACTAAGATTTCAAGTTAAAATGTTAATCTCCAATGTTCCTGTATACATATGACTGTACTTTGACTAAGACTTCATACAACAATGTTAATCTTTATTGTTATTATATATACAGTGGATATCACTTCTAACCTCTCATCAAATCAGTCAGAATATGTAAGGATAACTGTTCTAGGACAGTATGTAGAACTGTCATCCTGACACCTTTTAGACAGTTCTAGCTAGAACAGTTCAAACCTAGAACTGATTTGGTCAGTTCTACCTAGAACAGATTTAGACAGTGCTACCTAGAACTAATTTAGACAGTTCTACCCTGGAACATTTTAGACAGTTCTACCTAGAACTGACCAAATCTTTGGTCAGTTCTAACATTAGAACTGATTTGGTTAGTTCTACGACTAGAATTGATTTAGTCAGTTATATCCATAAAACAGTTTTAAGAACTCTGTGTCTTAAATAATAATAAGTCAAAAGCACTGTTTTAACTGCAGTGACGTCATTTAGAACTGTTCTACAATCTTGACAGGTTTGGTCAGTTCTACGGCTAAAACAATTTTAGACAGTTCTGCTGACAGTTCTACGGTTAGAACTGATATAGTCAGTTCTGCTGACAGTTCTACGGTTAGAACTGATTTGGTCAGTTCTGCTGACAGTTCTACGACTAAAACTGATTTGGACAGTTCTTCCTAGAACTGATTCTGACATTTCTGTTTTGAACAGTTCTGGGGGAGAACTGTTCTAGGACCGTTTATAACAGTTATATGACAGATTATTCTGACAGTTCTAATGAGAGGCTAGAAGTGCTCTCCACTGTAGATGACTGTAATTTGACTACGATTTCGTACAACAATGTTAATCTTCATTGTTCTTATATATAGATGACTGTTCTTTTACTAATATTGCATACAATAATGTTAATCTTCATTGTTCTTACTAGTATACATATGTAACACTCCCAAACGTGTTCATCACCCCAAACGTGTCCGATTCCCCCAAACGTGTCTATTCTCCCCAATCGTGTCAGTAATATTCAATATTGCCAAAACGTGTCCGATTTCATAACCCCCAAACGTGTCCGATAATTGTTACTCGCCAAAACGTGTCCAATGTTAAACGCCAGAACATATCACGTCTTTAAGCGCTAATACATTGTATGTTCTAAATGACATCAATAACTTTTACAGCAATTCTATGATTGGGGACACATGTGTTTAGTTGTCATTTATTAGCATTTGTTAGTTCATTGCCGGATGTTAATGATTATCATAATTGTAAATTCAATCTATAACATATGAATTAACTATTGACTGTATTTGCTTGTTGTCCAGGTGCAAGTATTTCATGGTCATTTTCATACAAATAATTCTAGTACAGTTGAATTAATTGTTTACTATGAAAAATATTTTGTACTGATAAACTCCGATGATGCTTTTATATTAATCCGAATATTGCACGGCGGCTTTCAGCAGAATTGACTTCCCTTTTTCAACTATCAGTCTGGTATATTAAAAGCCCTCAAATCATAAACTGGTTATCGGGTTTTTTAATAAATGTGAGGTTTCGAGCATCACTTAAGACACACAAACAAGAGACATAACGTCCAGTGTCAACATGTTACTTTAGATACTATCGTACCGGGAACGATGAATTTGGGCCTAAATTTTTACGGTTATTAACGGGATTAACATTAGTTTAAATTCTAATCTAAAAAAAATTAAGAGCTCGTAAAGACCGATTTTTTTATATGACTTCAGTAAAAAACTACTACAATCTCCATTATGTCATAGAGGCCGTTTTAAATAAAAGTTGTGGAAATTTAAAAAAAAAAGTTGCCTTCCAAAATACAATGGCACCATGAAAGAGTGAAATGCTACGAAGGTTTAAATGCGCAGAGAATGGGATATTCTCCCTACACGAGGTGTCCGGTTTAATATTTACAATTTAACTGAACATGACTGCTTACATTAACAGGCAGCATAGCCGAATAGACCCCCACTTTTACCAAGGTTATACTGCCGGTTTTGAAAAACATAAAGTAACTGATTTCTATTTAATGAAATGGTAAACTGAGGATAAGTTAATGAAACAGCAATAACCAAATAACCCACGTATTTATAATATGGACACGAATGATAGTTCTAGTAAAAGAAATAAAATAAGCTTGATATGGACACGTTTGGGGAAATGGACACGTTTGGGCGTTTATATAAATGGCGCCCTTTTACAAGACATGTTTTGCAGTTCAGTGACGTCATGTGGACACGTTTGGGGAAATCGGACACGTTTGGGAGAAGGACACGTTTCTGATTGTTACATATATATGTATATATATATATATATATATATATATATATATATATATATATTATGACTGAACTTTGACTAAGATTTCTATGCAGCAATGTTAATTAACAGCTCAGAAAGACGCGATATTTTGAAAATATCTAGAAATGTATTACAAATCTTTAATTAGGAAACAAGACAAGAAACATCTACTCTTACTTCATACTATGAATTAGAGGTTATATGATGTGACTTCTCAAAATTATACCAGGACCCAGGATCTACAACGATATACTTAAAATATTTGTTCTTACCTTGTTTATATTTGGGTGACGATCAACAAGGAGGCGACTAAAAAGGAGCAATGATCTACATCGGAGCAGTTGTTCCTAATTGTTAATACTCGTGTAGTAATATTATCTATAAATGACTGTTTTTGTTTTTCTATCTTTTTTTTCAAACATCAAAGCAATCCATTTAAGGGAAGTTGCATATGAACAGTCATCATCACAGAGTTCAATCTATGGTGTAGACAATTCATCAAATGCTGTCGATGGAGATTTAGATACACATATGCACACTAAAAGGGAGCAATCACCTTACTGGACTGTTGACCTTGGCAAGATACATTTCATAAAACGGATCGAAATCTTCAACAGAAAGAACGGCACCATTTTAACAGGTAAGTAAAAATAATTTCAGGTTGGTACTTTCTAACTAAAAATTCAAGATATATTTATCACTGCACGTTGAACAAGCAACAATTAAACAAGTTTGATGACGTATCACAAATCTTTATTATAAACCAGTTTATACACCATGTTCAGTCATTGATTTTGTTTGAGTGCATCGTTTGACACTTGAATGCATGCAGAGTTTGCGCTTTTCTTATTACATAATTTTGGCATGTAGTTTTTAAGTTATTTAATGTTGATATTTCGAAATTTGTGATTGCCGGTTTAGTCATGTGACTGATATTTAAAAATATACGTAATTTTATGTGTTTATTTTTTGTTCCTGGTCATAATAAGCGAACAACTGTAATCCAACCGTGTTAAGATAGAAAATCAGTAATCGGAAAGCAAGGGAGAATATACGTCAAATTTGACTAATATGACCACCAAACACATAGAAGAATTTAACGTATGATTAAGAGGCTGTCCAAGTAAATATCAGGCAAATCCTATGATATGGGTGGCACATCTTAATTTTTTTTTCCCACTGAATTTTTGGTTCCAATGCAATGTGTATATCATACAAAGGATATATATGTCTAAGATATTTTTGAATCAACAGTGGATGGCTCAGAAAATGATTTTAAAGTTCACTAACAATGCAACAAAATGTTGTACAAAATGAAGAGTTATCTCCCCTTTTCAATGAATTTTCAGTGCTTTCTATGTATTTTTTTTTTCTCTTTATTTGTTGCAGTTAATAAAAAAAAAAAAAATTTAACTTTAAGAAAGAATGAATTTGTGATATGAAATAGATGAACAAATTTTGAAAACAAAATATGTCATGTGCCACCCACTGCCTGGTTTTTCCATGGACACCCTCTTAAACAGTAATCAACCTGGTATATCATCACGGGGTTTACAATGTTTTGATTTCATGGCTAAAACGGTTCTACTGATTTAAATTTCACGATTTTTCGTGTTCCTGATTCTAATTGTCCCTTAATATCTAATTTACACAAAGGCAAACATTTTTCGGGAATTCATCAGTCGCAACAATATAAAAAAAAAACAGACTGAGTCAAGTTTAATTTTGCTGTAAATAGTTGCTTTAAGCTTTTTTTTGTTTCAGGACAACGTCTTCATGACTTGGACATCATTGTTGGCAGATCAAATAATGAAGAGCACCCATTTGCCTATTACGTAGGACCAGCTCAAATTGGAGCACATCTTGTTTTTGAATGTCAACATTACGAACAAGCACGTTTTGTGAAGTTGATGATACGAGGAATAGAGTTCTTACATGTTGCAGAAGTCAAAGTGTACGCGCAGGATGATAGATTTGGTTGAATGATAAACGGTGTTATTTTATAGTTTATCAAACAGTGTATTGTTAGTTAACTCATTACAGCGATACTATTTTACAATTCATGTTTTCGGTCAGAGCCATCACCTCTGTGATATCACTGTAACGTTCTTGTCATTAGTGGCATATTGTTGATTAAAAATTCCAATCGTTATCACATTTGTTTTAGAAGTACTCCAAAAAATAGTATGAGAACAATGGTCAGTTCGAACTCATAATATAATATCGGCGGACCATATGCACGTAAAAAAACAGCTCAATATGTTGGTATAAAACAGTCTATGATTCACAAAATTAATAACATGTTCATGTCTTTGATATGGTAAATTAGTTGATTTATTGTTGCTTTTTGAACATATAGCATTCATTCGCGAAACGAACACATAAAACTCGTTTTTTGCTAAAATCTCCAAGTAACATACTTTTGATTTCGGATCCATACTCTTAAGCTTCCTTCACTGATCATGTTACGCAACAGCATAATGAATATGTAGACAGGTTCGAGGTAGATTATAATGGCAGTTTTCTCATTATTTAGATTCATGCAGAGACTTCAATGATGAATTGAACTTTTTTTTTCTTTTAGATTCGGGAATTATTTTTAAATGTCACATGATTAATTAATAAATTATAATAAATATAAACTGTTTCTTTATATAAAGAAATGTATTTCTCGAAAGGATTTACAAAACTTTATTTAGTATATTAGATAAGTAAGCATTTATAGATCCACAAACCCTCTTCGAACATCAACAAACAATATAACGTTTGTATAGTACAAGTTCATTTCTTGTTGAGAGAAATAAGCTGTTTTACGCTTTTGAATTATTCCAAATTCATAATATCATGTACGGGACATAAAACATTTTAATAGATAATCTGATCCAACCATTGAATAGACATGACAATTTTTTTAAAGTAGGATCTGCCCACCCTTCCCGACCATCTGATAGCATCCCATGTTAATGTCTTTCCATTTTGTTTTTCAAAATAAATTATCAAAACTACCGATCTCCAAAGCAAATTCAAAATGTGGAAAGTAAAAAAATATGACAAAATTAAACGCTATCAATCAACGAAACAGTACAAAACAAATATCATATTCCTGACTTGGTACAGACATTTTCCAAAGAAAATTGTGTGTTAAAGCGAGACCATCGGATACATTTTACCAAACAAATCATCCAAGAATCGGCGTTGTTAAGGTTTTTTTGTGTTTTGTTTTTGTTTTTAGTAGTTAAAAAAAGAGGGACGAAAGATACCAAAGGGACAGTCAAACTCATAAATCTAAAACAAACTGACAACGCCATGGCTAAAAATGAAAAAGACAAACAGAAAAACAATAGTAAACATGACACAACATAGAAAACTAAAGAATAAACAACACGAACCCCACCAAAAACTAGGGGTGATCTCAGGTGCTCCGGAAGGGTAAGCAGATCCTGCTCCACATGTGGCACCCGTCGTGTTGCTTATGTGATTACAAATCCGGTACATAGTCTAATTCGGTAGGTCACATTCATGAAAGGGAATGGGATTGTAGTTACAACGTAAGGAACATATCCGATATCATTTGTGAAACGGTTATTCCATAACGGTCAACCAACTCGTGATGGCGTCCGTAAAATTTACGAAGGGATGATTTCAACTTCACCATTTGGAACTCTTGGTTTAATAGCTTCCTTGTGAGCAGCAACCCTCTATCAAGAAATCATGATAGGAAATGCAAGCACGGGAACATCGTATCAATTGGGAGATATATACCCCGTATGCAGGTGCTGCTGGACTGTTGCTACTTAGAAATGGAAAGTTCACAATTGGAAAGCTGAAAACATCTCTTTTGTCGTAAAGTTTTGTTTTCAACCGACCCTCATTGTCAATTTATAGATGTAAGTCAAGATATGAAGCCGACTTAACTGTATCTGTAGTATCCTTTATTTCTAGCTCGATGGGATAGATGCGTTCCACATAGTCACTAAATTTTGAATTGTTTAATGAAAGAACATTATGAAAGGCCGTTCATGTCAAAAACCCGATAAAGTAACGCGTTAACATTTAACGCGATAAAATCACATTTAACGCGATAAATGTTGTTTAAACGCGTTAAAATCATTTTTATCGCGTTAATTGATAATTTAACGCGTTAAGCAATTCACTACAAAAAATGACAAAAAACTTTCTACTTTCACCTTAACTTAGTTTTAAGACATCAGATTTTACTCGAAACCTGAAAAATGAAATGGCCGGATGTGTCATATCTTCGTCAATTAACGCGATAATGTTGAGATTAGCAGCACATGACGTAGAAGCTACTTTAACGCGTTTAATGCAACTATAACGCGTTAAAAGCAACTTTAACGCGATAAAAGCAACTTTAACGCGTTAAAAGCAACTTTAGCGCGTTAAAAGCAACTTTAACTCGTTCAAAGATACTGGAACCCGTTTAACGCGTTAAAAGTTATTTTAACGCGTAACATGCAACTTTAACGCGTTAAAAGCAGCTTTATCGCGTTGAATGCACTTCTAATGCTTAAATACAACTTTAACGCGTTAAATGCAACTTTAACGCGCTAAATGCAACTTTAACGCGTTAAATGCAATGTTAACGCGTTCAATGCAACTTTCACGGGTTAAATGCATCTTTAACGATTTAAATGCAATTTTAACGCGTTAAATGCAACTTTAACGCGTTAAATGCAACTTTAACGCGTCAAATGTTATTTTAACGCGTTAACTGCAACTATAACGCGTTAAAAGCAACTTTAACGCGTTAAATGCAACTTTAACGCGTTAAAAGCATCTTTAACGCGTTAAAAGCAAATTTAACGCGTTAAAAGCAAATTTAACGCGTTTAAAGCAACTTTAACGCGTTACAAGCTACTTTAACGCGTTACATGCAACTTTAACGCGTTAAAAGCAGCTTTATCACGTTGAATGCACTTCTAATGCGTTAAATACAACTTTAACGCGTTAAATGCAACTTTAACGCGTTAAATGTTATTTTAACGCGTTAAATGCAACTTAAACGCGTTAAATGCAACTTTCACTCGTTAAATGCATCTTTAACGCGTTAAATGCATCTTTAACGAGTTAAATGCAATTTTAACGCGTTAAATGCAACTTTAACTCGTTAAATGTTATTTTAACGCGTTAACAGCAACATTAACGCGTTAAATGCAATTTTAACGCGTTAAATGCAACTGTAACGCGTTAAATGCAACTTTAACGCGTTAAATATTATTTTAACGCGTTAAATATTATTTTAACGCGTTAAATGCAACTTTAACTCGTTAAATGTTATTTTAACGCGTTAACAGCAACATTAACGCGTTAAATGCAATTTTAACGCGTTAAATGCAATTTTAACGCGTTAAATGCAATTTTAACGCGTTAAATGCAACTGCAACGCGTTAAATGCATCTTTAACGCGTTAAATATTATTTTAACGCGTTAAATGCAACTTTTGTCAACCTGTCTTTACGCTTTGTCTTGAATAAATTTTGTTTATGTATCAGGTTTTTCAGATACTGTACTTCGTCTTTTGCATTTTGTGATGACTGTATCTAACATTATTGTTTACCATAAACTGATAGTTTTACGTATACTTACATAAGTCTCTACAGGGGAAGTTTTTTTTTCTGCAGATGGTGAAAACCTGACATATCTTTACTATATCTATCGACCATGCCTCAGTTAAACATTACAATCGGCTACACGGCTCTCAGTCAGATAACCGAGGCCTTTTTTTATTTATTGTAATCATTTGAATGTCATTGATGAGTCTTATGTAAACGAAACGTTCGTTTAGCGCAAATACAAAATTTCAATCCTGGTACCTATTATGAATTTATCAGCTAGCAATCGTATGTGAACATGTTTAAAAGAGGCCCTTAAGAGCGTGCATCGAGCATCTAGTAAACCATGCCCAATGATGTAACGAATCTGTGCCAAAAGAAAGATGACCATTTGATATCCATTGGGGAAGGAGGATGTTATACTTTATTTTTACTACTTACTAAATCGTTTTTTTTTCGCCGCGCAATCATTCATTTTCGAAATTTTTACCTCTAAATACTGCGTTAATTTGTAATATGCCATGTACGGAGAACAGATTATTTATCCCCCTTCTAAAATGGGCGCTATTATCAATGCCCTGCCTGTGAAGCTGAAAGACACTGTCTCTCTGTCCGTCCGTTATCAGTCCTGAATTGTGTTCAAGGTTATGACTTTCTTTCTGATATTGGTTGACTCTAACCCCATTGTTTTATTTTGTTTTTACATGGAGTCATATATCACATTTATTCGTTCAGTGTATCTTCATTAGTTTTTGTAATATGTCATTTGATTGATGAAAACCATTTCAGTTGATATTTAAAGTGGTTTTTTTCTACGTTGTGATATTACACTATTGTTTCTAGTTTGTGGTGGTATGTTTTCATTTGCAGCACTTGTTTTTGAAAGTATGTTGTTCAAGATACCTGTTACAAATAGGATATTAGAACTTGTATGGTTTTCAGTTAACAAACCGTGTTTTCTTTTTTTGAAATCTGGTTTGTTAAGGAGAGTGGTTTAATCGTGAGAGGAAGACGAAATGTAATATCTTCATTATCCTCCTCGTCTGAAATGTCCTGGGGTTGAAGTCATACAACTTTGCTAAGTGCTCGGAGCATAAAAATCGTGCTCGAAACAAGAAATCCAGCATTTCAATTTGTTGATTTTCGAGAACGAGTACAAAATTTGGATCCTGGTACCTTTGATAACCATTTACACCACTGGGTCGATGCCACTGCTGGTGGACGTTTCGTCCCCGAGGGTATCACCAGCCCAGTAGTCAGCATTTCGGTGTTGACATGAATTTCAATAATGTGGTCATTTTTATAAATTTCCTGTTAACAAAACATTGAATTTTACGAAAAACTAAGGATTTTCTTATCCCAGGCATAGATAACCTTAGCCGTATTTGGCACAACTTTTTGGAATTTTGGATCCTCAATGCTCTTCAACTTTTGTACTTGTTTGGCTTTATAAATATTTTGATATGAGCGTCACTGATGAGTCTTATGTAGAAACGCGCGTCTGGCGTACTAAATTATAATCCTGGTACCTTTGATAACTATTGACTCGAAAGTTTATGACCCTAAGGCAGGACAACACGCTACTCAACAAAATGCGAACAGATCATATAGTATTCGTTATCAACATTACTCCATAACGCCAACCAACCATGTTTAATCGCGTGACACGATGTTTTAAACGCGTTAAATGATACTTTAACACGTTAAATTATATTTTAACACGTTGAATGATGTTTTAACGCGTTAAAATAATGAATCGTAGCAACGTTATTGTGTTGAATTTAACGCGTTAATGTGATTTATTATGACACATGTGGCCAATGCGACGGATATTTTATCGCGATAAACGTATATTTTCACTTACGGGATAAATCCCAAACTTGATAATTGCAAAGTTTAACGCGTTAGAAATCTTGATTTCTTTTCGCGTTAAAATCTTGTTTCATCTATATAGCGGAAAGTAGAGTTAAAGGATATTGCTAACTTCTTATCTTTCTTCCTAAGAAGTTCCTGCATGAAGTCAGCCTCATAATAATAAAGAAACAAGTCGGCAAGTAGAGGGGCACAGTTTGTGCCCATTGGAATGCCGACAGTCTGTTGAAAAACACGTCCTTCGAACGTAACAAATATGTTGTCAATCAAGAAATCAAGCATCTTGATAATATCAGTTTCAGAGAATTTTTTGTTTGAATCAGAGTGATTCTTTGCAAAGTAGGATTTATCCCTCCCTAAGACAAGATACTTGTATCTACGTTGGCCATTGTTTTTTATGAAGCAAAGTAATACCAACTCTTTCAATTTGTCTTTTAGTTTGGAATGTGGAATACTTGTGTAAAGAGTAGAAAAGTCAAATGTTTTAATACTGTTACAAGATGAAAGAGAGTTAGATTGTATGTACTCTAAAAGATCTTTGGAATTTTTAAGTATCCACATCTGATTCACGCCACCTCTAGAATAGGCAGTTTCACAATAACTTTGAAGCCCGTCTTTGATTGCTGATACAATAGATGTTAATAATTTAGAAAGAGGTTTCGTGGAGAACTTGGAAGACCCAGCAATATAACGTTGTTTGTAAGGACACTTATGTAGTTTCGGTATCCAATACAGTGATGGAAGATCCAGTTCTTCATCTTTGGTTGAAATTCCAAAGGAACATAGAACAGACCTATGATTATCTAGGATTTCCTCTTTGGTAAGTGTCGTGAGGGTATATGTTGAGTTTCCAAGTGAATTGTCAATACCTAATTCGTTTATCAAGCAGTTAATGTAATGACTTTTACTCACAAAAACGATGTTATTTGGGGCTTTATCTGCGGGGACAACAACATATTTGTCATGGAGGTCGGATAGGTCTTTTGTAAGTTGAATACGTGAAAAGGGATTTTCTTAAAGCAACGGACGACGACGACCATGGCGGATGACAGACGACGGTCGCCAACTGATAAGAAAAAAGCTCACATGACCCTTTGTGCTGAGTGACTAAAAATATCTAATGGCAATGTCATTTTTGATATAATAACGACTGATGTAGATTATCACGGTAGAATAAATAATGGGTACGTACATGACCACGTTTACACTAATGATATACCTTTGTATGTCCATCTGTAAAAGACAGACGAAAGATATCAAAGGGACATTCAACATGTTCAAACTCATAAGTCGAAAATAAATTGACAACTCAATGCGTCAAAAAAAAGAAAAAAGACAAACAACAGTATACAACACACAACATAGAAAACTAAAGACTAAGCAACACGAATCCCATAAAAAACCGGGCGTGATCTCAGGTGCTCCGGAAGGGTAGGCCGATCCTGCACTACATGTAGTTGATGAATATAGATTGGAAAAAATATACACAGAAAAAATAATCAATTGACTGCACATAAACTGTCCAACAATTACTTTTCTTGCCTTTGCTTCTTTTTTTGCAGATTAGAGTTTCTCTCCACTTTATCCTTTATAGATTCGGCAAAAAACTAAAACAAAATAATAAAAGATTTATTTCAGGAGCTGTAACTCTTATCAGGATTTGACTAAAAATTTGTCTTGTTGACTTACTTCTGGATTTTTTACCGGTGACCATTTCGGCGTTAAACTATGTCTCTGTGTCTACTATAATTTCCACAAATGATTTGGTCCAAGTGACCTAAACTTTCTAAAGGCTTTATCATGATTGAGAAGATAATTACTAATAATTTAATTTTGGATGTAACGCGTCTTCTGATTGGCTGACGTTGTTTTGTTTATCAGCTCATAGACATAATTTTGTAATGTGACCGTGACGTCATCGACGTTTTTTCATGGTTTACTCCGGTTTAAAATTGAATTTAGAATAAAATTATTATAAATGACTGTCATATGTTTACTGTCTATTCGAAATAACATTAAAAAAATGTGGAGCACACGTTTGAATAACCCGCTACGCTATTTTGTACATGTAGTATAACATGTACAAAATAAACTATTTCGTAAAGAAATGTTGATTAAGCCTTATCGAAAAAGGGGCCCGATTTCTCTTTTTTCTTGACATTTTTTTTCTGATATTTTATTTTTCAACTGTAAAAGAAAAATAATTCAGAGATATTGCAAAAATGAAATCAACGCCAAATCACAACACAGCAACTTTAAATAAGCATTCGGGGATGCTACATACAAAAACGAGGAATACTGTAAAGAGGAACTTTGTACTTTTTTTATTTTATACTTTTATTTAGTTATTAATTCTTCAGTTAGAAATAGTTAGCGGCTGTTCCTGTGCTGTATTTAATTGTACCTTCTTAAATGTACCCTTTGTAATTCCGCTGATCAATTTAAACAGTTTGTGATCCCTAAAGCCTAGTTTATTACTGTCTCATGTTTACGTCAAAATCAGGTTTTCTTGTCTTCTTGTTTTCCCCGACAGAGTTGGAAGAATTACAGCATCTTTATTTGATTCTGTTTTACATTTTAAATTTGGAGATAAGAAATATTTTACAGCAAAACAATAAAATTAACACACCAGCAATAGAATATGGAATTATCAATGAACCAATTGCAAGACATTTATACTTTCAGAATTATAAAAAAAAAACATAAATGTGCTAAAATATCTTTATGTGGTCTCCATGTATCTAAAGCTCATCCATTTTTAGGAGCATCACCTGATGGAATAATTAATTGTAAATGTTGTGGAAAAGGTTTGATTGAAATCTAATGTGGCTTTTCTTTCAAAGATTCAACTCCACAAAAAGTATGCAGACATACTGACAAAAAATATCACCTATGTTTCGATGAAAATCAAAATGTATGCCTCAAACAAAGTTCGCCATGGTACACACAGATTCAGGAACAAATAGGAGTGTGCAATATAAAATGGTGTGACTTTATTTTTTACACTAACAAATCTTTTATTTGTGAACGAATTTATTTTGGTAAGGATTTTTATGCTTCAATTGTTGACAAATGTGACAGTTTTTTTCCAAAAATATATTGATAAAGTACTATGCAATAAATAAAAGAATAAAACTGAATTTAAACTTTGTCACGTTCATGTTCTTCGTGTACTTAGTTCTTTTTTCAGAGTAAACAAGAAAAAAGTCTTTCAATTTGCATTTTATTTTGTTGCTAGTGGCTTATCTAAGTTACAAATGAATCCACTGACTTTGACAATTTGATTGGCTAATGGTTTAAATTTAATGTCCATCACCTGAGACAACATACGAAACAGTTTTAGCCTTCGAATAGATCGTTCCACATGGATTCTTTGTTTGGCAAAAGATTTAGTTTTAACAACATCTGCTGCAGAGAGTAGTTTCCCCTTTCCCCATTTACATTTCTTTGTAAATGGAGGAATCACTAGTGTTGCCCTTCGATCAGTCAATAGATCACGAATAGTGAATCCTCTGTCACCCATTATTTCGTCACCAGGTTTAATTGAGCCAAGAAAGCCACTGTGCTCTGTGATGTATCTGTCTGAAGTGTTACCACCCCACAAATCAGAGATAAATGAAAATGCTCCTCATGGAGTTATACAAACAAGACATTTGAAAGTGTTATGTGATTTGTACGAACTGTATGTTCTACTTTGAGCTGTAGGTGATTTTGGCTTTTCAATAAATATTTCTGTACAGTCAATTATTCCAGAAAACTTGTCTGAAATGATCTTGGCATATACTTCTTAATGTTACGTCTTGATGGCCACTTAATGCAAGGTGATAGAACCATATGCATTAAATTTATCCATGTGGTAAATATCTGAGATACTCGTGATTCCGATACACCAAACAAATCACCCAAAACAAATGATAATATAGCAAGACGTAGCTTCATTAGTGTAAGAATATATTTATGGAATTTGGAAAGTTTTCTCTGTGGTCCACTCTTGCATCTGTCTACACTCTGGTAGTTGACATCCTCAGTAGACTGTTTACCTGACCAGTACTTCACTTTCGGTTCAGCTTCATCTAATACTTCTACCCGACCATAGAAAAAAACAACTGCAGAAGGTCACCAACAGGTCTTCAATGTAGCGAGAAATTCCCGCACCCGGAGGCGTCCTTCAACTGGCCCCTAAACAAATATATACTTGTTCAGGGATAATGAACGCAATACTAATTTCCAAATTGTAATTGTAATTTCCAATACATGAGTACACGTACACAAATATTATGTTTATTTATTATACTTCAGTATGTATTTTTACCTTCATATAATAAGCACTGCCTGGTCTTTTCATGAGCTGTCTGAACTGTAACTTCTTTAATTACAGATGGTGGATACCTCAAAATACATGTAGGATCTGAACAAAATATATATATATATCATTTAATAATGTTTATATAATGTAATGTGTTTAATTTCATCAATGAAATTCTATAATTTTTTTTAACTTTTAACAGAAATTTCATACATGTGCCTGATTTTGACTTGAAGTAAATACAATTTTATATATGTTACAATTGCACATGAAAAGTGTATATAATCAAGGGGTTTTTAATCAATGCGATTTGTCACACTTTCATTGACGTTATAATTTTTTCCATTTTAAATGTCTTGTTCCAAAAACTTGGTCAAGTAAATTAATCGCTCATCTATATGTTTTGATATTTTGGAGTATGAATAAAGGGGTTACCTTAAACTTTACACACATACAATATGAGACATGTAGCATCTCCAAAGAAGCTTTCTCCAATATCATCAAGTACAAATGCACAATATTCACATCTGTACATGAATCAGACATTTTCTTATGAATATATTTTTTTTTAATTTCCCACAAAAAATGGGGGCTAAAAACCCTTTAAATCTGCCCCTGTGAAAAAATGATGCATGTTTTTAATATCACAAAAAATCAAACCAGATAACTGTTTCATAGACAAACCTAAAGATATTATAGTTGAAGATACGTGCACATTTTCATCTATAACATGCACACAATCATCTTCAGTAGGCATTGATGTTGCTGAACTTCTAGATCTGGCACTAGAAAGTTTTTTCACAATATCTGATGCAGGAATGCTGGTACCATATTGAGTTGTCATATTCTTGAAGTTATTGTATGAAAAGAGCTCTGGATACGGATGTTCACTTGTAGGCTCACCGTCCACGAAATGAAGGGTGCACACTCTTTGCTTGAAAGGGGGAACAAAATATGCAGCATCTCGTCTCAGCAACTTCAGCCACTTTTCCCGCAGTTTGAGATTCTTCTTCTCAGTCGGAAACGAATGAAAACGAACATTTTGCATGTACGGATACCTTGATCTTTTCCTGTCATCAGATGTACAACCTTCTGCGGCACAATGATACCATTTTGTAACTTTTTCTGTTGTTGTTTATTCATTGTCAAGGAAGCGCGAAATAACCGGAAGTAAACATGTGGAAAAAAAGTCAGGTGTCACGTGACTAAAAGTACGATAATATTTGAAAAACTTCCGTTTGAACATGACTCGAAATACTACTATTGTTCTTCGAGTGAGTTAACTTCTGTTAATTTTAGAGAAGTGCATACACTGAATAGAGTTTTAGTTAGAGCACTATTGAATCCGTCCGTTGACCGGTTCTCATAGGAATAACAAAGATAATTAAAAGAGCTTAAACCAGTGTTCTAACTTCCATCTGCGGAGTCTGTACTGTCTGTTTGTTCGTTATTCAAATAAAAGAGCTCGAGAAATAAATCCAAAATATTTCGATAATTTTGGTATCAAATGAAATCTTAAGGAGTTGGAATCACTGTTGAAAGTTTCTTGAAAAATGAAAACATATTCATAAGTTGAATAGGAGGGCAATTTTGATCAGATCAGATTTACCTGTTTTTTTGAAACTACGACACTTTATGGAACCAGTGCGCTATATCATGCAATTAAAGGTGTGTTGAATTTTTCAGGATAAGGTATTTTGACATGAAATGAATGTATGTTTAATTGTACTTAAGACAAAATAGCTAAAAATGCTTGAAATAGCAGAAGTAAACATACAAAGCAATAGGTTATGAACTAGTGGTTTTATTCATAAAAACTGCAGCATGTATTCGTCCACTGATCACAATAATAGGAGGAACAATTTAGTACTCACAAAAAATTGCAACATGTGGAGCAGGATTTGCTTACCCTTTTGGAGCCCCTGAAATCACCCCTTGTTGTGTTTAAAAGGAGTTCGTGTTGTTCTTGATTTACATTCAGGTAATGTTCTTTGCGCTTTTCAAATTTTCAATATATGTGTTGTGCATACAAGTAGCAGTACGTCTATCCTGTGTCAAGAAAAACGTGTTTTCATTTCAAATTTTTAAAGTCGGTCAAAAAGTAAAATCACAAAAATACTGAACTCCTAGGAAAATTCGAAAGTCCCTAATCAAATTGCAAAATCAAAAGCTCAAACACATCAAACGAATGGATAACAACTGTCATATTCCTGACTTGGTACAGGAATTTTCTTATGTAGCAAATGGTGGATTAAACCTGGTTTAATAGCTAGCTAAACCTCTTACTTGTATGACAGTCGCATCCAATTCCATAAAATTGACAACGATGTGTGAACAAAACAAACAGACATAATAGGTAAAAATGTCAAAAATAGGGGTACAGCAGTCAACATTGTGTTTTAATCTTAATTACTTTAAAAACAAACAAATATGTACAAAGAATAACAAAAAAGCATATAGAAAAGCACATAATCAGGTTTCTGGGTTAGAACATTTACTTTACCAATGGTTTATCAATTTGTGGATGTCTTAGGGTTGGGTAAGAGTCAATAACAAGTTCGCTACCTTGTGATGGCTTATCACTTGATATAAATCAAATCATGAACGTATTTTATAGGAGTAGCATGACGGGTGTCGCATGTGAAGCAGGAGTTTAGTACGAATGTTTAACGTATTATCGACAAATAATATTTCATTCAGTGATTGTTGGTCTCAAACTTATTGACTTTCAATTTAGATGCCGAAGTTTACCGGATCGAAGCATTGATAAACGCTCAATACAGAATCATTGAGCACGTGCAAAATAAGTGAATTGATAGAGCGATGTTGTTATTTTTGTATTTTTTCAATGCGTTCCCATTTGTTAATTTAACTTTTCCATGACAGTTGGTACATGATTAAGTGGGCTTTAAGAATCAATTATTACTATTTCCGTTTCATTGCACTTTGTTTACATTCTTTCATTTCGGTTTTTCCCATTCCCATTGCGCTGTACGGTGGTCGTAGTTCTAAAGAGATGTATCGTAGTTAAGGTAACTATATACGGAAAGATATTATCAACGAATTATAGTAAGGGTAGACAATAATTCAATAGCAGCACACTTCAGAAAGTTTTCATAAGATAAATGATTTTCTTTTACGTCAAAGTCTACGTACACTTGTTAATAGTAAAACGTAACCATTCAAGTATATAAAACATATTCAATGTTTTTGTATTTCAACTTTCATGTGACTTTAAATTTGATCAATTGGTTAGGTTTATATCTCACATTAGAATTATATTACTAGTATTCATAATGTTTAAAATTTTTTGAATATAATCAGGATAAAAACCTATATAAAAGGAGCAGTGTGATTATAGTGCAAATATAAAATGCATGTACATATAAAAAAAAAAATGAAACATCAATATCTTAACGGCTTTTGTAAACGGCTTCAAGTTGTCTTATCAGGATCCTTTGTCTATATAGTCCAATAGCCGAATACATCGCATGTAAGTAACAGCTGGAACTTATATTATATTGACATTTCCTGGAAAATGTTGTTTCCAAGAATTTTAACATTGAATGTCTTTAAACTTTGTATTTCAAAGCGAAGAATGAAATCAGATTTCAATAATCAATCGGCTTGATCTTAACATTGTACAGAATATCATAATGCAAGTTATTTATAATATTATTTCGATTTCGATTATATTTCACTTCTAACTAATTTTACAGATTTGTTTCCTGTAACGTGTCTGTATATTTTTGTAACCAATAATTAAGGTTTGTTTTGATTAAAATAAATAATTGAATATCACAGGTAGCATTTTACTAGCTCCCAAATATACCTGTTGCCCTAGTAGAGGTCCAAATTAACCATCCTTTGTCGAGGTCCATTCATTTTGCAGAACGCACAAAAACTTCTTCACGGGGTAGCCTCCACCAAAAAACCTGAAACACATATTTTGGAGTTATTGTCCCTGTACAAATAAAATATATGACTTGGCATTCCTTTATCTAACTGTATTGATATTGCACTGTAGTTTCTTTTTATTTTTATTTTTTTACTTTTAGCCAGTACTGTCAGTCTTTTGCTTTCCCTTTGCAGGAATATCGCAAATTGACGCTCATTATTTGCGAGGAAAAAACACACAATCGTCAATTTAATGATGAAATCTACAGAGTACTTGCATGTTGCAGAAGTCATCGTAAGTGCAGTTTATAAAAATCTGGTTAAATCATTTGGTTAGATCTTCCCGTTATTTATTCTTGGTTAATGTTTCTTCAACCAATCAAATGTCATGAACAGCTGGCTAGAAATTTTCAATAATTAGCATTGTGTCGATAAAAGATACTGGATGTTGAAACATACCCTCCTGAAGACCGTGTTTTCATTTCAAATTTTTAAAGTCGGTCAAAAAGTAAAATCACAAAAATACTGAACTCCTAGGAAAATTCGAAAGTCCCTAATCAAATTGCAAAATCAAAAGCTCAAACACATCAAACGAATGGATAACAACTGTCATATTCCTGACTTGGTACAGGAATTTTCTTATGTAGCAAATGGTGGATTAAACCTGGTTTAATAGCTAGCTAAACCTCTTACTTGTATGACAGTCGCATCCAATTCCATAAAATTGACAACGATGTGTGAACAAAACAAACAGACATAATAGGTAAAAATGTCAAAAATAGGGGTACAGCAGTCAACATTGTGTTTTAATCTTAATTACTTTAAAAACAAACAAATATGTACAAAGAATAACAAAAAAGCATATAGAAAAGCACATAATCAGGTTTCTGGGTTAGAACATTTACTTTACCAATGGTTTATCAATTTGTGGATGTCTTAGGGTTGGGTAAGAGTCAATAACAAGTTCGCTACCTTGTGATGGCTTATCACTTGATATAAATCAAATCATGAACGTATTTTATAGGAGTAGCATGACGGGTGTCGCATGTGAAGCAGGAGTTTAGTACGAATGTTTAACGTATTATCGACAAATAATATTTCATTCAGTGATTGTTGGTCTCAAACTTATTGACTTTCAATTTAGATGCCGAAGTTTACCGGATCGAAGCATTGATAAACGCTCAATACAGAATCATTGAGCACGTGCAAAATAAGTGAATTGATAGAGCGATGTTGTTATTTTTGTATTTTTTCAATGCGTTCCCATTTGTTAATTTAACTTTTCCATGACAGTTGGTACATGATTAAGTGGGCTTTAAGAATCAATTATTACTATTTCCGTTCCATTGCACTTTGTTTACATTCTTTCATTTCGGTTTTTCCCATTCCCATTGCGCTGTACGGTGGTCGTAGTTCTAAAGAGATGTATCGTAGTTAAGGTAACTATATACGGAAAGATATTATCAACGAATTATAGTAAGGGTAGACAATAATTCAATAGCAGCACACTTCAGAAAGTTTTCATAAGATAAATGATTTTCTTTTACGTCAAAGTCTACGTACACTTGTTAATAGTAAAACGTAACCATTCAAGTATATAAAACATATTCAATGTTTTTGTATTTCAACTTTCATGTGACTTTAAATTTGATCAATTGGTTAGGTTTATATCTCACATTAGAATTATATTACTAGTATTCATAATGTTTAAAAAATTTTGTATATAATCAGGATAAAAACCTATATAAAAGGAGCAGTGTGATTATAGTGCAAATATAAAATGCATGTACATATAAAAAAAAAAAATGAAACATCAATATCTTAACGGCTTTTGTAAACGGCTTCAAGTTGTCTTATCAGGATCCTTTGTCTATATAGTCCAATAGCCGAATACATCGCATGTAAGTAACAGCTGGAACTTATATTATATTGACATTTCCTGGAAAATGTTGTTTCCAAGAATTTTAACATTGAATGTCTTTAAACTTTGTATTTCAAAGCGAAGAATGAAATCAGATTTCAATAATCAATCGGCTTGATCTTAACATTGTACAGAATATCATAATGCAAGTTATTTATAATATTATTTCGATTTCGATTATATTTCACTTCTAACTAATTTTACAGATTTGTTTCCTGTAACGTGTCTGTATATTTTTGTAACCAATAATTAAGGTTTGTTTTGATTAAAATAAATAATTGAATATCACAGGTAGCATTTTACTAGCTCCCAAATATACCTGTTGCCCTAGTAAAGGTCCAAATTAACCATCCTTTGTCGAGGTCCATTCATTTTGCAGAACGCACAAAAACTTCTTCACGGGGTAGCCTCCACCAAAAAACCTGAAACACATATTTTGGAGTTATTGTCCCTGTACAAATAAAATATATGACTTGGCATTCCTTTATCTAACTGTATTGATATTGCACTGTAGTTTCTTTTTATTTTTCATTTTTTTACTTTTAGCCAGTACTGTCAGTCTTTTGCTTTCCCTTTGCAGGAATATCGCAAATTGACGCTCATTATTTGCGAGGAAAAAACACACAATCGTCAATTTAATGATGAAATCTACAGAGTACTTGCATGTTGCAGAAGTCATCGTAAGTGCAGTTTATAAATAATCTGGTTAAATCATTTGGTTAGATCTTCCCGTTATTTTATTCTTGGTTAATGTTTCTTCAACCAATCAAATGTCATGAACAGCTGGCTAGAAATTTTCAATAATTAGCATTGTGTCGATAAAAGATACTGGATGTTGAAACATACCCTCCTGAAGACCGTGTTTTCATTTCAAATTTTTAAAGTCGGTCAAAAAGTAAAATCACAAAAATACTGAACTCCTAGGAAAATTCGAAAGTCCCTAATCAAATTGCAAAATCAAAAGCTCAAACACATCAAACGAATGGATAACAACTGTCATATTCCTGACTTGGTACAGGAATTTTCTTATGTAGCAAATGGTGGATTAAACCTGGTTTAATAGCTAGCTAAACCTCTTACTTGTATGACAGTCGCATCCAATTCCATAAAATTGACAACGATGTGTGAACAAAACAAACAGACATAATAGGTAAAAATGTCAAAAATAGGGGTACAGCAGTCAACAGTGTGTTTTAATCTTAATTACTTTAAAAACAAACAAATATGTACAAAGAATAACAAAAAAGCATATAGAAAAGCACATAATCAGGTTTCTGGGTTAGAACATTTACTTTACCAATGGTTTATCAATTTGTGGATGTCTTAGGGTTGGGTAAGAGTCAATAACAAGTTCGCTACCTTGTGATGGCTTAATACTTGATATAAATCAAATCATGAACGTATTTTATAGGAGTAGCATGACGGGTGTCGCATGTGAAGCAGGAGTTTAGTACGAATGTTTAACGTATTATCGACAAATAATATTTCATTCAGTGATTGTTGGTCTCAAACTTATTGACTTTCAATTTAGATGCCGAAGTTTACCGGATCGAAGCATTGATAAACGCTCAATACAGAATCATTGAGCACGTGCAAAATAAGTGAATTGATAGAGCGATGTTGTTATTTTTGTATTTTTTCAATGCGTTCCCATTTGTTAATTTAACTTTTCCATGACAGTTGGTACATGATTAAGTGGGCTTTAAGAATCAATTATTACTATTTCCGTTTCATTGCACTTTGTTTACATTCTTTCATTTCGGTTTTTCCCATTCCCATTGCGCTGTACGGTGGTCGTAGTTCTAAAGAGATGTATCGTAGTTAAGGTAACTATATACGGAAAGATATTATCAACGAATTATAGTAAGGGTAGACAATAATTCAATAGCAGCACACTTCAGAAAGTTTTCATAAGATAAATGATTTTCTTTTACGTCAAAGTCTACGTACACTTGTTAATAGTAAAACGTAACCATTCAAGTATATAAAACATATTCAATGTTTTTGTATTTCAACTTTCATGTGACTTTAAATTTGATCAATTGGTTAGGTTTATATCTCACATTAGAATTATATTACTAGTATTCATAATGTTTAAAATTTTTTGAATATAATCAGGATAAAAACCTATATAAAAGGAGCAGTGTGATTATAGTGCAAATATAAAATGCATGTACATATAAAAAAAAAATGAAACATCAATATCTTAACGGCTTTTGTAAACGGCTTCAAGTTGTCTTATCAGGATCCTTTGTCTATATAGTCCAATAGCCGAATACATCGCATGTAAGTAACAGCTGGAACTTATATTATATTGACATTTCCTGGAAAATGTTGTTTCCAAGAATTTTAACATTGAATGTCTTTAAACTTTGTATTTCAAAGCGAAGAATGAAATCAGATTTCAATAATCAATCGGCTTGATCTTAACATTGTACAGAATATCATAATGCAAGTTATTTATAATATTATTTCGATTTCGATTATATTTCACTTCTAACTAATTTTACAGATTTGTTTCCTGTAACGTGTCTGTATATTTTTGTAACCAATAATTAAGGTTTGTTTTGATTAAAATAAATAATTGAATATCACAGGTAGCATTTTACTAGCTCCCAAATATACCTGTTGCCCTAGTAGAGGTCCAAATTAACCATCCTTTGTCGAGGTCCATTCATTTTGCAGAACGCACAAAAACTTCTTCACGGGGTAGCCTCCACCAAAAAACCTGAAACACATATTTTGGAGTTATTGTCCCTGTACAAATAAAATATATGACTTGGCATTCCTTTATCTAACTGTATTGATATTGCACTGTAGTTTCTTTTTATTTTTTATTTTTTTACTTTTAGCCAGTACTGTCAGTCTTTTGCTTTCCCTTTGCAGGAATATCGCAAATTGACGCTCATTATTTGCGAGGAAAAAACACACAATCGTCAATTTAATGATGAAATCTACAGAGTACTTGCATGTTGCAGAAGTCATCGTAAGTGCAGTTTATAAATAATCTGGTTAAATCATTTGGTTAGATCTTCCCGTTATTTATTCTTGGTTAATGTTTCTTCAACCAATCAAATGTCATGAACAGCTGGCTAGAAATTTTCAATAATTAGCATTGTGTCGATAAAAGATACTGGATGTTGAAACATACCCTCCTGAAGACCTGTGCTGCGATGATTCGTAGATAAAGTTTTCAATAATTTTTTTTTGATTAGATTGATCAATACTAAGGTTAAAAAAAATAATGCTGAATGCATTTAATTTTTTTTAAAACAGGATTGAAAAGTGATGAGGTCATTGTAGGAATTAAGTGCGAAACTACAGTGTTTGTAAACAAAGTCATGTGGACGGCCCGAAAATGCCGCATGACCCTATGTTTTGATCGTTGCAAAAGATGGGGCTACATTTGTACTTTAATGAATGAAATATGAAAGCTTCTAATTTCTAAAGGTAAAACATTTATAAATGTAATTGAACATGTAGGTTTACATTGAAGTTAATGGGTGATATTTAACTGAATTTACCCCTTTACGAATCCTCGTTTAGTTGTCTTATCCATTATTCGGTATAACATTTTGAGGCTTTCGGTACATTTCTACAAATAGATATTGATTCTGTTACAAGGACTTACATTATGGTAAAAAAAACTCGTAATCACAGATTACATTTGATATAGTTTGAAATGTAATATTTGAATTGTTTAAAGTAATAAGGTTTTAATTTACTTTACAAAAGAGTTACACAAATAATCCTATAAAATGACAATATTATCTTTCTTCACAGCTAGGTCCTTCTTTGATATAACTGATTTTTACCAATATTTTGAGCCAAAAAAAAAGTTTGCTATATCCAATTTTCTCTCTTTTCGTTCATTGTTTTTATTTATTTTAAGGTGGTTCCTAACACTAAAGGGACATTGAGGGAGATAACTCTATAAAATCAGCTAATCGAGAAAAAATATCGTTTATGTGTTGAATATACGTTAAGGTCTAAAAATGTATGCTATAATGTTTTGGTTCTGTAGAATAAAATAAACAAAATTTGGTCCAAACGGCTATAGGTTTATATTCGCAATGTTTAACATGAGTTCAAAAAATCAGTGCCGATAAACTATTTTAAAAGTAGTTATGCTAAATTGGTAATATAAATCATATGGAAAATTACAATGTGAGAGCTCTCATGCCTACAATTTTTTTCAGATTTTTATGGAATGGATATCACTTGTTAAAATTAGAACCATTTTTAAGCCCTTTGCAATAACCATTATATAGAAAATTGGACTTTAAGAATCACCCAACGAAACAATACCTTTCTCTTCAGCAGAGATAACAGTTTCATAAAAAAAAAATGACAACTGTAATTGTACAAGAGAGCACATGAGACATACGTCCTAAATTTTGGTATACATTGTAATTAAATACTTGGTGTTGAATGACAACACAGTGTGTGAAATCTCATATGAATTCTATAGTTATCAAAAAACACATAATAAATTATTTTGTTTTTTAGGTTTAAGTCCCAAAACTCATTACAATGAAAAGATGTGTTATAACGTATTACATTGAAATGAAAAAAATTAGGGGGACAATCAAATTCTTTATGTACGATAGCTTGTTACTCAGGGTTTGTCGTTGGTTGATGTCATTCACTTTTGATTTTCATTTATTGTTTTGTCATAAATTTTGTTGTTGGTTTTTCTCTAATCTTTTAATGTCGTGGCCTCTAAAAACTGACTATATGATAAGGGTTTTGGTCCTTGTAGAAGACGGTAAGGTTCCGTACTGTCGCCTACATCCATGTCATTTAGAATATGTTGGATAGTTATCTAATTTGCAATCATCAATCGACAACCACTGGATTACAGCGTCTTGACTCGAGACAAGCACACACAGAATGTGGCAGGGTTAGACTCGTTTGAAGGCGCCAACCCTCCCACTAACCTGGGACAGTGGTGTAACAGTACAACATAAGAACAAACTAAAAAAATCAGTTGAAAAATACTTAACTCATCACATGGATACAAATAGAAATACATCTAACAAAACACAGAGTAAACGTGGACGGGTACTTATACATCCAAACACAAAAAAGAACAGATCTGAGAGAACTCGCAGTTCCTGACAGCTAGTCCAAAGCCAATAACAACTAATGAAAAAAATCATGCATCTAAGACTAAACATATATTCCATAACTTTGCTAAAAAAAGGTCAACCAATTGACAAATACACGAAAATAAATATCCGCAAAATTACCATTTTTCCTCAATTTACGAAAATAAAGGAATCCACAGTATTTGACTTTTGCACTCTTACCCATATTTAGCGTAGTCGTCTAAAACCCAAATGCCCAACAACGGAATCATTCAGAGGACACCTACATTGTATTCTTTAATTAACGGAATAGTCATTAATGCAGATTCACTGTGAAGTATTGACGTTTTGTATTATTTGGACCCTAAAAATGTTGATTCAACTTTAGTTGCTTACTTTTTATTGATAAATGTACACGTACCGCGTATTATGGTTTTTTTTCGAGAAAAACAAAATTCTTTGCTTTATATTATAACAGTCTGACATTGTTTTCCTGAAAGGAAAAATAAATAATTGACTCGAATGTCAGGTATAAAAATTGAATAAATATTATTTTACCTACATCTTTACCCCCATTTCGTTTCGTGTTTATTATATATACGTGTACTATTACAAAATGTATAAACATTTGCAAAATTAAAAAAAAAAAAACCTTTTCTCTTTCATCTTTAATCAGTAGGCTATTTTGCCCAGGAAAATGCCTCAGGGGATTGTACACTTCGTTAGTGTAGTTATTAATTAAAAGAGTTCACCTTCATAATTAATCTACAATGAAAAGTCATTCATGTAGCAATTTATAGTGCATGGAAAGCCATGTACTATGAAAATTAGAGGGGGAAAACTGACTTTTCTTTGGACGAGAAGGGGTGAGTGTGTTCTAAATAGCATATATTACATTGGAACAAATGAATCCATATCCGGCTATGACAAAAAAAAATGATTTTCAGATCACTCTCCTAAACTAAAATCTGATTATATATCTCAAACACCGAATTTAATAAGGATGAGTGATTGACATATTGATTGGTGTTTAATGCAACTTCCAGCACTTTTTGCTATTTCGTGGTGGTCCATTTTTTTTAGGTGGAAGCCGGAGTGTCCGGAGAGATATACCGACCTTCGGCAGAAAGATTTCCAATCCCACGTGCAAAGTTCTAACTCACAACCCCAGTGTTGACAGGCTAGTGATACAGTAGCTGATCTACTTAGTCCACTCGGTCACCGAGGCCCCGAATTTGATAAGGACAAATATTATTATATATCTCATTAAAATACAAATTGAAATGACAATAAGCTTATTCATTGTTATCCTCATCACACTGAAATCATCTAAATAAACCATATATTGTGAATGTTTATCACGCTTTACCAACGGGAAATCGGACCAAAAATGGTAAATTGTTTCATGTCACATTCCTTCTTCGTTTCCATTATATTTACCTGTTCTGTTAATCTTTTAATTTGAGAATCAAATAAAACAGTATTATGTTCTTTTAAAACTGTTTACAAATGGTAATGAAGAACAACTTTGAATAGCATACCTTTGCGTCAATTGAATTAACGAATTAAAGTCATATCTCAAGGATAGTATCTAACCAGGACATTATACTACTGCACACATTTTTTTCGTCATATGACTAAGCTTCTTTGTGTAATCCTGTTTCCAAAACAATGTCTGAATTTGTCATTTGGTCACAATTCGAAGAAATGCTTTAGTTGTTAGAATGACTAACTACAATGATGACTTTGCTTGTTCTTATAGATAACTAACTATTGTAGAAACATCCTACTTGGCAAACACCTATATGTTATGTAAAGATACCCTGAGTGGTAATATAACACTCACATTCCGTAAAAAGATAGAGTATATGTAATTTCTGTCATAATCATCAATCGTAATTTATATAAAAGGTTTCACAGTTCTTAGAATCTAGTAATTTGAGAATCACAAGCCCAAACGTTAATGTCTCGGGTATGTATTGTTTTTTTAACCTTTTCTTATATTTTGAGCTGTTGCAGTGTACTTATGGCTAATATCATTTTTATTCATGGTCAATATATATTTACACTACGTTCCTTTCAGGATCAGACTGTCTCCGTTAACAGTAATATGTTCTCTTTTCTCGATTAACCTTAATACAGTGTTAGTTCGTGAAACAAATAAGAAATCATGCAAAAGCTTTATTAAAAGACACCCCCTCCCCCTTAAGTTGCGTCGTCGATTAAAATGTCCGGTTGGAAATGGAACGTTATAGGAAAGAGTAGGGTTTGGACAGATATTTCGCGTTTCACAAACACCGCATATTTGATTTGAAACATACTGAAACATTTATTGAAATACTTCTAACAATGTTCTGTTTTTCATATTTCAAATAAATGTTTAGTATGTTTCAAATCATTTTAAAGAGTTTGAGTCAATTAAGTAGAAATGAATTTGGCAGTTAATGTGCCTTCAGTTTAATTTTTGAATATTTGTGGACGACTTTGTCATGACATTTTTATGCTTAATTAATTTAAATATCCTTATAATTAATCCTCTTAGACAAGAAGTTTGAGGACCAAAAATACATAAGCTGTAGAGTAAAAAAATGTAGGAAATGCACTAAGCAGCCTTAGGGGACGACCATTTGATATTCTGGGGGGGGGGGGGGGGGGGGCAGGTGGATTTTGAAAATAAATAACTCAGCCTTAATAATCACAAAAATAACTCGGCAGGTCTAATCGAAAGTATTAGATGGCACCATATTCTTCATAAATTCATCTTTTTTCCCCAAAAAAATCGGGAAACACTTCCCAAATCTTTTAATAATAAAATTGTATGTTTTCAAATATTATAAATATAGTTGTGAAAATAAATAATTAGTCCCTTGCTTTAATGAAAATGAAAAATCTTGCTTCAATAGTGCAGAAAATAGATAATCTGTCCTCTTAGTTTACAAAAATAAATAACCGATCCAAAAGAAATCCTCCTGCCCCCCCCCCCCCACCCACCCCCCAGAATATCAAATGGTCGTCCCCTTAGCCGTCTTATATTAACTTTGCCTTGGTGAAGTATGATGGCTAGTTTTCGGTACAGTATGAGTATTTGAAACAAATGTAAATTCAAGAAAGTTGAAACTTAAAACAATGTTCTGTTTACTTAATGAAAGTATAATCCAAGTTCAGAGAAACCTTTTCATTACAGTTGAATTGTTATCAAGATGTCAATTAGCACTTCGAACCTTGAGGCTTGATAGATCATCTTTTATTTAACTTTCCCAATTGCACTCGACTTTCTGGAAAACTCAAAATATGATTTTTATTTTTCATTCTGAATATGTATGAATATGTCTTAAACGATGCATAAATGTGCTCAACAGTTTTATTTTTGCTGGTGAATTGTAACAAAAAGCTAACCATAAGCGAAATGTTTTTGTTTCATTTATTTTTCAATTATTTCATGAAAACAAATATACACAAATGTGTACCGAAGATATATCAAATAGTGTATTTTCTAATACTTGAATTAATTAAGCATAAACATGTCATGACAAAGTCGTCCACAAATATATAAAAATTAAATTTAAGGCACATTAAATGCCAAATTCATTTCCACTTAATTGACTCAAACTCTTTAATTTGATTTGAAACATACCAAAACATTTATATGAAATAGAGAATCAGCCTTTCGTGCGTATCTTATATTTCACCTCATTTTTGTAAGTACCGATGATACCTTCAAAGACTGCTAATGGTCACATGACCCAACATAAACATTTATATAAATATTGAAAGACAGACAAGCACTCGCAATACTATTTAATAACGATTTCTCTAAGTATGTTTGATTACCATATATTAAAACATATGTGAATCATCGTTTTACTTGTATGATAATGATTTTTTTTGTTAGCAGATATTAAAGTCAAGAAAATGGTTCTCCTTTCTTCGTGTCATTTTTGTTTCACTTTTCAATTTTGACATTTTTTTTTCAAACTGAACATGTTCCCAAAAACATGGAATAATTTCCCCCATCTTAACAGCAATACACCAACTTCATCTACGTATGGGATATACATTTACCAACTCATTCGGTATTCAGGAACTTGTAGCTACTACATGTACTACTCAGACTTTATACGTCACCAGTGTCTGAGCAGAACGTTGATGAACCACGGTTATGTCAAAGAAAGTCTCTTTTCTAAAAATGTTCATCGGAAGATACCAATACATTGCTGATAAATATTCCGTATCAACTTCACAAATAATACATGATGATCTTGAAGTATAGATTCTAGGTACTGATGTTGATTATAATCTTATTTATGTGTTATAGTGTTCTATCTATTGGCTTTGTTTATGTTTAAACTTTACTGTTAAGTCCATTTTTAATTATGCCGCCCAAAAGGACATTCAATCCCGTTAACAGAAAACGAAACTAAATTTGAACTTATAGGTCTGTTTATAGAACCATCTAAAAATTTAAATGTCAATTTTTTCGGAAATTACTGGTGGGACGATTGATTTTGTAGACGTTTTACTCCATGCACAACAGTAAATGATACATGTGTCTCTTCGTTAAAGTATTCACCACAGCATATCATTCTCCAATTTGCAATAATTTGATCAGTTGAATTAGAAAATTGCGATTTAGAAATGTACATACCTTTCGAAGCGGTGACAATTACTCCACTCAGGCATAACCGGAAAATCATCTCACGGTTTTCATTGCAGAACCGAATGCTCTGCATGTGTAGATTACCAGCCGTGATATTGTCAACAAGTAAAGAAACCCATCACTCCATTAATTTCTTTTGAGTTAAAACTATTGCATATATTGGGTGTTTTTTAATGATTCAAATGATTAAAAAAATTTGACATAACGTTTCTGTAGTCATACTCACCAAATTCTGTCCAGAACACAGAAGAGTGTTGACAAGTTTATGAAATCAAAAGTCGTGTTATACCTTTATTAAACCAGTTTTTATAAAATACAGATTTATTTTCTATTTTCATACAATTATTCATCCACAGTGGTCTTGACAAAAAATATTCCCACATATTCTTTTCTTCTTTATCAACAATAATGTCCTATGCATGGAATACATCCTGCCAAAATATTTTGTCACTTAAATAAACGAAAAACGTTTCATAACATTTCTATCAATTTTAAATGTTTCTTCTAACTGTTCCAAACTGAGAATTTTTCCAGCATCTGATAAAATGTCATTAATGAAAAATAAACCTTTATTAAACCAGTTTTTATAAAATACAGATTTATTTTCTATTTTCATACAATTATTCATCCACAGTGGTCTTGACAAAAAATATTCCCACATATTCTTTTCTTCTTTATTAACAATAATGTCCCATGCATGGAATACATCCTGCCAAAATTTATTTTTCATCTTTACTTTTTTTTACAAACATCTTTGTTTGACAGATAACCATTTCCAAACTTAAATAATTTTTCTTGATTTATTATGGAAAATAAAACATTTTTCCATTTATTATTAGATTGAAAAAGTTTTCTAACCCATGTAGATTTGAGTGCTATGATGAAGGAATTAAGATTGATCATTTTCAATCCACCTTCACTGTAATCCTTTTGTAACAGCTCCTTCTTGACTCTATGGACATGTGAATTCCAAATAAATGTAAAAATAAGCTCATTAATCGTTTCACAAGTTCTTGATTTGAGTTTGGCAATGTAATCATAAGGTGATTAAGGACAGGTAAAATCAGAGTTTTCACAACTGTAATTTACCCAATTACTGTAAGATTTCTTTTTGACCATATTTTGATTAGATTTTTTATCTGCAAAACTCTCTCATTGTAATTGATGATTAGACTGATAATTTAATTATTGTGGATAAGAAATTTGATATTGATTATAATGAGAAAAAAAGGTTAATATTCAAAGTTTAGTTTTGATAATGTCACAATGTATTTGTGTTTCGTTCATCTAGATTCACCCTATCACCTATTCATATTGATTCAATAAGCTGGGGCCCTCTTCCATTGTTCTCATTATTTTTTCTTTAGGGAACCAACAGTTTTTAAAACATCTTTGTTAGTCTTAAGACGGAATATTAGACAGTGTCGATTTAGGACGTACTGACCTGAAAATGTTTTTTTAAATATCAATACATCCTTTGAAAGGTTATGTACCTTTTTGACAAAAAGCACTTCTGGCGAACAAAATTTCAATCATGGCATCTATGATGAGTTATTGCTATTTACAACACCTTATATTTAGTGTCTTTGTGAAATTAATTTGCATGTTTATTTGAATTTTTTAGTCAGTTGTGTTGTATGTCTGTGATGTATGTTTATCCCGTTTTGACTGCTGGATCCCAATTATTGTCAAATTACCCAGTTATGTCTATTTGGGTTGCTTACCCATTTTTGTCAATATTACGGAACTATTAACAAATGTCATACAAGTGGGAGGTTTAACGAGCTATAAAACAAAGTTTAACCTACCATTTTCATCGGGAAACGCTTTTACCAAGTCAGAAATATGGCAGTTGTTTTCACTTGTTCCGTGATTAATAGCGTTTGATTTTGTCAGGTTTTTTTTACTTCCCTTTTTCAATTTGACTTGGAGTTCAGTGTTTTTTCTTGTACATTTTTTTTTTTGTATTTGTGAAAAAAATATTTTACACGCTTGTTAATAGTTTTAACAATAACGAAATTTCGCTAAATATCTAATGAACATTTCTTATTTTCTGAAGCGAGGCTGGCTTTGTGAATCAGATATATTTACAAAGTGTATCTATCTTACTAGCATTCCTTTATTAGAACCAATACAAAAGTTTACTTCTATTAGATTAGGTATATTCAAAAGATGCATGGTCTTTAAATCAACCATATCTAGGAAAACTGAACTCAGTAAAGGATAAGAAAGCTTGCTTCCATTTATGTTATATCAATGAGCAATCAAAACTTTATATAAAAACCCTTTTAAAGAAGTTTGGATTAAATGGAAACACTCTTTGGGTTTACTTTTATATCTATGGGTAACTTGATACCTCTTCATCTTTAGGTGCCAAACACTTATAAAAACAAAATATTTAAAGTTGTTCATAAGGAAATGCCTGTACCAAGTCAAGAATATGGCAGTTGTTTTCCATTCAGTTGATTTGTTTCAGCTTTTGATTTTACCCTTTAATAAGGGACTTTCCGTTTTTAATTTTCCTTTGAGTTCGATGTTTTTGTTATTTTCCTTTTCAATGAATATCCTTTTTGGTTATTTTCTCGTATAAAATTATATTTCTTGTATGAAAATATTCTGTTAAAAATTTGAAAGCATTTTTGGCTACCTAGGATTTAATGTAAATATAAATCGCTCTATGGCATGTCATCCAGAATACGTTTTACTGTATGTCTAAATCATTTTAAATTTAAAAAATGTCATACAAGTGGGGGGTTTAACGAGCTATAAAACAAAGTTTAAAAACCCAC
This sequence comes from Mytilus edulis, assembly GCA_019925275.1. Classification (NCBI taxonomy): domain Eukaryota; kingdom Metazoa; phylum Mollusca; class Bivalvia; order Mytilida; family Mytilidae; genus Mytilus; species Mytilus edulis. The sequence continues at coordinate 52,388,931 of CM034351.1, forward strand.
CATTTTTATCGGGAAACGCTTTTTTACCAAGTCAGAAATATGGCATTGTTTTTTACTTTTTCCGTGATTAATAGCGTTTGATTTTGTCAGGTTTTTTTTACTTCCCTTTTTCAATTTACTTGGAGTTTTTGTGTTTTTTTTTTGTACATTTTTTTTTTTTTATTTGTGAAAAAAAAAATTTTACACGCTTGTTTAAAAGTTTTTTAAAAATAACGAAATTTCGCTAAAAATCTAATGAAAAATTTCTTATTTTCTGAAGCGAGGCTGGGTTTGTGAAATTTAGATATATTTACAAAAATGTATCCCATCTTACTACATTTCCCTTTTTTAGAACCAATACAAAAGTTTACTTCTATTTTGATTAGGGATATTCAAAAGATCATGGTCTTTAAATCAACCATATCTAGGAAAAC
>CM034351.1:52389443-52417254 GCA_019925275.1 Mytilus edulis
AGCTCCCAGTTGAGCTGGTCCTGCGTAATGGGCACACATATGCATGTTATAAGTGGAAGTACCAACAATAATATCCAGGTCACGCAGACGTAATCCTGAAACAAATTAAGAGCTAATCTTATATTTTATATGCTAACATTAAAGTTTATTTCAATGTTTTTTCTTCGTATAGGTCATTCATTGTTTGCCATGTCAATGCATATCCGTTTGCATTCAATTTCTTATCTCCTAATTTTAACACTCACGGTTGGTTTGAAATGTCCCTCTTATTTTGAATAGAAAAGTCAATTGTACACTTTTTCGAAGTATGACTATCTACTAGGCTTAACACCTGCGTAGAAGTCAGAGAATATTGTTTATACGAACGTAAACAGCAGACAAAAAAATCATTTCAAATTTCAGAAATTAATCATAAAATAAACTTCAGATGTCAATAAAAACACTATAACAAACATGCCTAAAATTTGTACGTCATATTCGCATTTCGTCAACAAAACAAATCATCATGGGGTGACGCTCCGAACAAAAAAGGCAAAAAGGCCAACTAAAGTTGAAAAAATTGAGGAACTATAATTTCGAAAGGTTTTGCAAAAAGAACACACACAAAGAAATAACGAATCATATAACGTCAAATAGTGTTTAAATAGATTTATATTACATAGATAACCTTAACTCACCCATGGCTATGTCGCCATGCTTTCTGTTGAATATTTCTATCTGCTTTATTTGGTATGGTTTTCCAAGGTCAACAATCCAATAAGGTGATCGGTCCTTGTTAGTGTGCATATATGTATTCAAATCTCCATCAACTGCCTTTGAAGCATATTCTCCATAACCGGTTGAACTTTGTCTGCATGACTTACCGAACCCAACTTCCCTTACAGGGATTTCTTTGATGTTTTAAAATATAGAAAAGGATAAAATAAGATAAATACCATTATATCAAAAGAGGTAACCAAATGCTTAATGCGACAGAAAGTGGCCTTTCAAAATGTTTCTGTTTGCCTTATATACTTCTTGATAAACGTTGTAACTATGAATTATATATGCTTTTGCTGTTCAATGGTTGTTTCTTTTTTTGTGGGGGGGGGGGGGGGGAGGAGATCAACATCAATTTTATCAATCTTAGTTTAACAAAGACATTGTCTTGTGAAATATAAGCCACAGTTCAGTCACTGATGTCAAGATTTCAGTACCTTTGGAATGGTTTTGATTTTAATGTTGATGTCTTAATTGCGCCATATGGTGCCTATATTGTACAGTTATCAAAATCAGTTAATTGCTTTTCCGATGTAGATTTAATTGTACTTTTTTTCAATCACGTTTTATTATACAACAATATTACACTGATGAAGATTTAAAAGTGAGGGTTGTTCAAGTGCATGTCTCAAGTAAGGCACCATAAATTGGCAGTGATGTTTTTTTTATATATAAGTGCTGTTTTGTCACGTAGATAATTTGTTTTGATTACAGAGTTTTTCTGAATTCTCCTGATGGTATTCACGACTTTTATAGAATTGAATAGATTCAGAATATGATAACTTCTCTATTGTGGAAGATAATGTTCTGATTTGGGTTTTTTTGGGGGGTCGGAGCATCCTTAGGGCCGCATATTTTTGAATATATCCAAATCAAGTTCAATTCATCGGTTTTCAACGTGGGACCAAACCCACAATCGTAAGCAATGGAGGAGAGTATATACAACTAAACCAGCAGCAAAGGATTTACGTAGTTTTCATACGTGATTCAATACGATAATGCGAGAGTTAAATGGTTTATTATCATATATGAATAAAACATTGTCTTTACTGTCTGGAGGTTAAAAAATACATTTCATAAAGATCATTCTTTAAGAATAGGAAAGACGATTGACAGTACTATACTATATGTGTTTACTTTGAATTCTAAAGCCCAAACTACCATTTTTTTTTTATATTCCAATGAATCATTATTCACATTAAACGTTATTATGCAAAAGAAGAATCGCTTTGCCAAATTTCGTAAGTTGACGCTCAGATATATTGATGATGTCCGGTATTTATCATCACATTTCATCAGTCGATTTGTTGAATGAAATTGTATATCCATGTATACTTAGCTTGAAATTAAGTATAGTACTAATTCAAAACAGTTTGTTCCCTATCTAAATATATTTTCTTTGTAATTGTAACTGATGGTATACTTTAAACTAGGATCTAAACAACAACAAAAAAGACTTCATTTTTTTTATGAGTGTCACCTTGTCAACAAAGGGGGTGGGAAAAGGGCAAACGTAACACAGGTTTAATTCAACTTCTGTTTGGGTCAGCATCAAGTCAGACACAATCGGCACTAAATACGTTTTACGGTCATCATCATCAATTGATTGACAAAACAACTTGTCTGTGACAGACATATGTTCGTAGTCTAATATCTTAGAATACTCGAAACGTCGACTGATTAGTGGAACAAAGACACGCATGCATAGCAAGAGACGCTTACTTCATTGACACACCCAGTCTACCTTCTTTTGGAGTTCATGTTATTTCATAATTATCACGAGGGAAAAAGCATTCGTAGCAATTGATGAAAATGAAATGTCGATCGTCAAAAACATCCTCCTCCACCATCCGAATATCACATGGTCGTATCCTTTCACAATACTAAATGGAGAAAGAAGACACAGCATCCTCCATTGTCAAGTTAATTCATTATGAACGATCACACTAACAATTGAAGTTGAATTTTTGTGAGCTCTTGAGTTTCACTATCTTGCGTTTAGAACTGGTATTTTTACAACTAAAGTTATACCGCTTAAAAATACCTCTTGCAATACAGAGTAAAGATTGTACATACCTTTTGGGTGTCGGCGGAGTAGTTCTTTCAGTAATGCAGTGTTACGATATATCTTCGATTCTAATTTCTTGCAACACTGTAAATCATGTCCAGTTGTAATTGAATAAAGAACAAGAAAAACAAAAACAAACAAGAATTGCATTTTTGACGCTTGTATCTAGCAATTGTTTTAAGTTTATGTGATACTTTTGGACAGAGAAACTGTGCGTATTCTACAAAGAACAAATAATCACACAAAGCTGTCGTCAGATGTCGTGTCATTGCAATGCAAAAGAGATAGTTTGTTGTTTATCATATAACTTACAACTCAAATATCAATAAAAAGACATCATTGTACTAGTTTTGATTATAAAGACTAACAAATTAATGAAAAACAGATATTTTTGTAAAAGTGATAGTTATTTAACTTTTGCAATTATAGTTTTCTGCTTACATCTTAATAATGACCAGTGATTTTTTACTTCTTTTAAGTTGATATAAGTATTAAGACCTTGGTCGACAAAGAAAGCTGTAATTTAAAAGATAAATTACTATTTTATTTGCAATTACATGATTTATTTAGCAAATCTTAGATTATCTCTGTTTCCAATTCATTAATATCATATAGAATTTACAAGGAAAAAAAACCAAGAAGTTGTGAAATTAAGTTATTTCAAGTCCACGCATTTGCCAGATCATATGATAACATGTAACAACCGTTATAAAAGATAAAACATGCGTCATTCAAGAAGTAGGTATGAAAAAGCATATAGTGCAGCCCCTTTGGTGAAAAAAGTAAAAAGAAACAAAGAAACAAAGAGAAGAAACAAAGAACTTAATCAAAATTACCCAGTTAAACAACAACAGATTAAATCATAGTTTGAAAAAATATGCAAAGCCATATATTCAACAGTCAATAATTGTATATCCCTTTGTAAAAAGATATAAGAAGATGTGGTATGAGTGCCAATGAGACAACTCTCCATACACAATTTATAAAAGTAAACCAGTAAACATATATACAACTTCGGCATGTTAAACTAAAATATTTATATATATATTCCTATTTTCTGAAATACTGTAAGACGCATTTCTACTAGTATATGATATGGAAAATAGAATTAAACGCAAAGTTTATAAGAAAGATGCTTTCTTTAAACTGTCTTTGAAAATGATTAAATAAAGGTTAAACTTCGCAATAAAAGATCATAAGGACTTCACACAATAACATGAATAAGAACACAGAGGATTAAAAACAAAAGGCATTTTCCTTTCAGATATTGGTAATGCTCTGTTACTCATTAAACCATTGTGGTGACGTCAGCCTATTCATTTACCGTGGATTCTTTTTTCTAGAATCAACGCTTCCTAAATCTGTCGCTGAAATGGGCTCAACATATTAGATTCTTTTGTTTCCTTTGTGTGCCTAATTTCATTAAGTTTGAATTGACTAAATAACTGATTTTTGTTCACTAATGGAATTGTTTTAAAAACTTACCTTTCATTTTTGTGATTTCTATTTGCTTTCACCGGGATTCGAACCCGTCCATGAATTCTGATACGTGTTACTGACATCAACATATCGACGAAACCTCTGGGCTAACAATGGGTTACGATTTAAATGTCTATTTTATATATATAAATGAATGTATGAAATACATCGGTACAACAGGCTACCTTTATATATACATAATAGGCAAACGAATAGTATGAATTGGTAGCCACGAGGTTTCATGGTTAAGATAAATGAGTTTAAGGTACGGACTTGTATTTTTAGGTTCGAATCCCTGAATTATCTTTGTTGTCCCTTTTCTCTACTTTTTAAGTTTTTTTTCTTGTTTTGTATGTTATTGTGGATAATTTGTGTAATAAAAGCGAGGTTGGTCGTTTATTTTTGGATTATTGTTGGCAATTCCACATGTTTGAAACAAAACTGATTGCATTCTCATGATTTTTCCACTTTTGTTTTATAAATTTATATAAGAGGATTTCATCTGTTTTACTACACAATTTTACAACTGTTAATTCGTAAATTCCTTTGCTAGAAAATCGTAATGTTCCTAGAATTAGAATGTTCTTTGTCGGGTTGTATTCCCTTTGAAACATTCTCCATTTCCATTTTCAATTTTAATAGAAATAAGTTCGAATATATCTTATTTTGTAAAGAACAGACAATATTCAGATACCTGGTAGTGTGAAGATCTTTAAGGACGGACGTGTTGTCTTATAATATTTCTTTTTTTTTGTTTTAACCATTTAATTGTGATATTCAATTTATTGTAATGAATTGTTTGACACGATAACATGGTTATTTAAACTCACTTACAACACCTTCTAATTAAGAATAGGCGTTTATTTTTAAAAAACATTAACACAATAGTTTAAGTTATAGATACAATGGATAAGCGTTGATTCATGAAAAACAAACCATTCGCCCTCCGGGCTCATGGTTTCTTTTTCAAGAATCAACGCTTATCCATTGTATCTATATCACTTAACCCATATTTTGAAGAGTGCTACATATATATCCTACTGAAATGGAAATTTTGGATACTACCGAAAGTAGAATGTTTGCATCATATGTTGATCTTTCCCTCGATCTTTAAAGGTGTCATACCACCAATTACTCCCTCAAATTTAGAACGTATGTGAAAGTAGGCCTACTCGGACAAAAAAAAGTGCATTTGATATCATTGTTCACCTAAACTGACTAACAAATTTGCAGAAATGAAAGTTTTGTTGAAAGAGAAATATATTAAGACCATTTTGAGCCAAAATTTACCTGTCTATGAGTTTGCATTAAAAATTGAGGATTAATGTGCTCCATAGTATACTAATTTAAGATTTCCAGAAAACCAGGGGTTATTTTTAGTGGTACCTCCTTTCGGAAGCTCTCTGCTTTCTTATATGATTTTGAATGTATGTTGAAAATTGGCATGCAGAAAGGTGACACCTGTACAATTCAGGATATACCTAGTTTCTATGAAGTTAAACTTAAGGTAAAATATTTAGAAAGCTGTGAAAATTGCAAAATTTGGTTGAACAGATAGGGACTTTTAATTGGTGGTATGACACCTTTAAGCAAAATGCGGTGAAACATCAAAATCAGAAAACAATTGTTTTTTTTTGTCTTAACTGATCATTTGAGATAATAGTAGCCACATTTCAATCTTTTTGGGGATAAAATGTCACATATTGCAAATTTAGAGCCTAAATCTTGAGGTTTGTCCTATTTTTAGCTTTTCCCATCCTGACAATATGCTTTTATATAAAAAATGTCCTGAATAATGTTATAAATGCACAGAAAGTTATTCTGTGGTGTTAAACATTGAAACATAAGTTGTTTACTACCCCCAAAAAATTTTGTCATGCAGATTTAATGAAATTATTTGATTTTTACCCCTTATAGCATTGCGTCATACTATGTACTTGGCAGATAGCATAGCCTAATGTAAGCACTACAGAAACTCACAAAAGCACCATTTATTATTCCAAATGAAATTTTTATATCTTAAATTTTATTAACTGATGTAAATAAACACAGTTAAATGACCATGACTGCACTTTTGATCAATTTGTAGTACTTTACTGACACCAGATGAAAAAAAGGGGGGTCAATATTCCTTGACACTTCAATACCTTGGATTTTTTACTAAATTCATTGCAAAAATTGTTGGAAGTCTTTAAAGAAGTAGAACAAACAAGAAAAAATCAGCAAACAATGATCTTGATATTGAAAGTTTATGTTCCTGTAGCCCAAAATGAAATTTTCAAGTATTTTCTATCAAAGTCATACATTACAGTCAGTTTAAATTGAGCTGTGAAATTTTTATTATAAGTCGCATAATGCTCAGATAGGCTGTTTTAAACTACAAATTGACTAAGGATTAAGAATAAAGCAAAATAAAAGATTTCTAATCAACTTTTTTGTCTCTTTAGGTGTCATACCACCAATTACTCCCTCAAATTTAGAACGTATGTGAAAGTAGGCCTACTCGGACAAAAAAAAGTGCATTTGATATCATTGTTCACCTAAACTAACTAACAAATTTGCAGAAATGAAAGTTTTGTTGAAAGAGAAATATATTAAGACCATTTTGAGCCAAAATTTACCTGTCTATGAGTTTGCATTAAAAATTGAGGATTAATGCGCTCCATAGTATACTAATTTAAGATTTCCAGAAAACCAGGGGTTATTTTTAGTGGTACCTCCTTTCGGAAGCTCTCTGCTTTCTTATATGATTTTGAATGTATGTTGAAAATTGGCATGCAGAAAGGTGACACCTGTACAATTCAGGATATACCTAGTTTCTATGAAGTTAAACTTAAGGTAAAATATTTAGAAAGCTGTGAAAATTGCAAAATTTGGTTGAACAGATAGGGACTTTTAATTGGTGGTATGACACCTTTAAACCGATTAACGGCTTCAAACTACAATCTATGACAAACGTGATGATTTCAGCTTTCCTTGTGTGAACTTTCTAAGCAATAACATACCCTTTTTCCTCATCGTATGTGGTTTACATCACTTAGTTAATACGTTACGCTCGTGCATGTCCATTCTATATGGGCTTCATTTACATGCGTATGCTCCTTACACAAAACATGCTCACATAGAGTTAGGAGGAAGAACAACTGAAATCGACACTGCGTAAGTTTAATGGTCAACAACACAAATTGGTTAACCGATACGATGTGTCAATGTTTTAACTCTCTAGGACATGTTTTCGCGGTTTTAGATCTTTAGATTCCAGTATATTCTTTTTTTGATTTGTAATTTTACCGATTGTGTCTTATTCTCGATTGTGACATGTTTACTGAGTGTGGATTTATATGTCGGGTGATGCATGTATAGCAGGATACGCTAACCCTTTCAACGCACCCGTTCTTGCTTCTTTTCGAGTGCAAGTGGTTCACTAAGGTTGTATTGGTTACTTTGCTTTGTCTTGTTAATCGGTTTATGAGATTTTTTTATAAAGTTAAAGTAATGTAATTGAATTTTACAATGTCGGCGTAACAATTACTTGGGAAAGTGGCCATTCTTCTTTGAACGAACTCAGAATTGTTGAACAGTACCTTTGAAACATTAATCCTTTGGACCTAATTGTGTCAAGGAAATACGAACTTTCCAGCAGCGCTGCGTATGGAGTATATGATGATACGATATTCAAGGGCTTGCATTTTCTATCATGATTTCCTTAATAGAGGGTTGCTGTTCACAAGAAAGCTATTACACCAAGAGTTCGAAAAGGTGGGGTTGAAATCATCCGTTCAAAACTTTTACGAACACTATCACAAATTGGTTAATTGTTATGGAATATCTGTTTCACAAATGACGTCGAATATGTTCCAATTATCATAACTACAATCCCGTCCCCTTTTCTAGAAATGTGATCTAACGAATAAGATTTATTACCGGGTTTGTACTTACATGAGTAGCATGACAGTTGTCACATGTGGAGCAGGATCTGCTTACCCTCCCAGAGAACCTGAGATCAACCCCTGTTTCATGGGGTTAAGTTAACCGTTTGTGTTGCTCAGTCTTGAGTTCTCTATGTTGTGTTTTGTTTACAGGTGTTTGTCATTTTTTGGTCTTTTTCATTTTTTGCCATGACGTTGTCAGTTAATTTTAACTTTTGAATAAACTCATCATAGATATAAGTTTGAATGTCCCTTTGGTATCTTTCCCCACTCCTTTATGAGGTCTGTGAATACAATGCGGACACCAAATGACAGTAATAGCTCTGACTCGTGATAATTTACACCAGAAAGCATTGACCATTATCGTGGAATACAGTGTTACATATAATCTTATCGGTAGAAACGCAAAGACAGGTAGAAGAATTATTTTTGAGAATTCTATAAACTGTGTTGTGCTTGTTTGATTAAACAGTCTTTTTTCTACCATCGGTTAAAATAAAGTTTGTAAACTTCATATGAGTTCACATTTATTCTTAAAAAAAATAACAGATACATTGGTGAGTTCTTAAAATGCAACTTACCTAATATGCAAGACTTTTACAAACTTCTTTTGATTTTTATACGACAACCATATTTTTTCAAACAGATTGTTCGTATTTACTGCCCTTGCCTCGACTTCCACAACGTGCAATTATTCTGTATCGTTCATTATAAATTTCACCTAGTGGGATTTTGTCGGTAAAGGTGATCTCCAATTTGTGTTATTTCAGAAAAGAGAGAAAGTTAAAGATCATCAGTACTGGTAAAAATTTTGAAAATTTAGAAAATACATGCAGATGATGAGTCTAATATCATTTTAAAGAAATTATTTGACTGTGTAATACTTTTATTAAATAAATTGAACACCTATTCAAATACTTTTAACAGTTAAAAATATTACATTTCAAAATTTATCAATAGTATTCTGTGATATCTAGTTAACTGTTATAATAGTTTTTTAGCATAATGAAGTCTCTTGTAACTAAATCAATGTGTATTTGTAGTATAATACTGATAGCCTCAAAACCGCTTGCAGAAAAGGGCAAATTAAGAAGTAATCGTAAAGAGTGAGTCACGGAAAATCAATTATGTGAAACTAGCTACATTCTAAATTATCTTTGCTATTCTTTTTTATATGGCATATAATTCAATTCAAAATAATTAAATTCAAAATCATAATTCAAAGTTTGGTAATAGCAGTAACAAGTCGTTAGTTTTCTGGTTTGAATGTTTTACTTGACATCTTTTTTTTTTCTTGCATAAGATCGCGATGAGCTCCAATGTGTGTTATTCTAGAATATTAGAGAAAGAAAAAGACTTACAGTACTTGTAAAAATTTAGAAAATTAAGAGCATTCATGCAGAGTACAGAATCAATGCAGTTAGATAAAAAAAAAAAACGCTGATGCACCTATTTTATTTTCGCCTAAGACAATAACTCCAATATATGTTCTAAAAGGGAAGTTATTCTGTTAAAACGTTTATTTGTTGTTTAAAATGAACCTAACCTGATACAGGACGGGTTATTTAGGCCAACACTAGGCAAAAATGTGTTTGAGAGTGGCAAACATTTTGCAATACGCTACTTGTGATATTCAGTCATTTGTTTAATCAAAACAAAGACCGATTACTCGTAAACATCAAACAGATATGTTACAATAAATAAATCTTTAAAGGGGCACTAGCTACGAGATATAAAAAAAATCTAAAGTATGATTTTTTTTTGTTCAATCATTAATGAAAGTGAAATAGTGAAATAATAATTCGCTTTTAGCAGCCAGTATGGTTCAATTTTGTCAAATTAAGCTAAGAAACATCGATGATGAATTATTCACTTGCAAGTGAAGAATTCGACCTCATTGAATCCGTATTCATATGAACTTCAATTTAACCCCTTAGCTAGAGATAGATAACGCACGAATAGTGCGTGTTCGGTTATTTAAAGGAAAGGAATGTTAACATTGAAAGTGAAACAAAGGTAAATCATTTGATTGACTGATTCGATTTTCAAAAAAATCATTCTTATACAGGTAAAAACTATCATTAACATATATTTTCAATCTATAATATGAAATTAAACAGACCTAGAAAAAATCCAATTGCACGATTTCGCTTTCTATTTATATCAGATTCTATATTTATGTTTATATCGCTTATATGACCATCGGAGGTCTTCGGAGTGGTCAACTCGATAGTTAATTAGATAGCGTCAAGACTAAAATACACACGAAACGAAGCTACTTAATATCGAGCCTATGCCCTGTAAATTGTTTATTTTAGACTTTTTATAATTTGGATAAATGTTTTACATGGTTATAAATCAAATATGAGAATTTGAGTCAAATCGGTGAACATGAATTTGACAGTTAGTATCCCTTTTTCAAAAGTCTATTTTGTTTAAAGTGATGTGACTATCGAAATCGAAATAATATAACTTGCATTATGTACAATGTTAGAATAGAGTTGATTGATTTATGAAATTAAATATCATTCTTTGCTTTGAAATACAAACTTTCAAAAGATTTCCTCGTAAAAATTCTTGGATTTAACATTTTACTGGAAATCTCAATACAAAATAAGTTCAAGCTGTTACTTACACGCGATGTTTTAGTCTATTGAAAAAATAAATCCCAAATGGATAATTTGAAGCTGTATAAAAAAAAAAGACATAAATATATTGATATTTCAATTGCATTGCATCAACAAGAATATTAATTTGGCTTAATTATCTAACTGTTCTTTTATTTTGATAAAAAAAAAATGTTTTAAGGTGGTACATAACACTACAGGGAGATAACTCTGTAAAGTCTGCTAAACGTTTTAATTACGTTGTGTTGTAAAAGGAAAATTAAGCTTCTCAATGATAAAAATTGGTGTTTGTCAAACTGCTATATAACCAGTGTAATTTTTCTGACAAAACGGTTGGTTCAAAATTTTTGAAATTTTTGTATTTTTGTTAAAGGGTCAAAGTAAATACTTTGACAAAATTTTATGAAAATTAAACGAGCCAAATTAATTTTAGTGAAAGTGTTAGGTACCACCTTAAGTCATAATAACTGTTCACTCTTTTAGTCCAAGATTCAAAGGTTTTACATAATTATTTAATTTAATTTTATGAAAATGTTTTATACATAATGAATACTAGTAATATAATCCAAATGTGAGATATAAACTTATAAAATGGAATTCCCTTTTTCTGCATGTCAATGGAAAGCCGCTAAATGACAGTGGTAAAATTAAACGACGATTCCCACGACATAACTTTTAATTTTCTCAGATTGTTCTTTTGTTAGTGTTTATCGAAGTAAATAGAAATGCTACATCTGAACATTAAACTAAAAATAAACCATTTGAATTATCCCGGGAACTTTGACTGCGGCTGTGCTGCGTTGTTACGTATTTTTGCGAGCATTACTATGAACCGTGGAAATGACGACAGACGTCATCTAATCTAATTTATTTGTAATTTAATTGTTAAACTTGCAATTTAATTGTTAAACTTGCAACATGCTTTCGCGGTCTAAGATCTTTAAGTTAGTCAAAAGAATAGTCGTCTGATCTGTAAATTTATTGTGTCCTATTCCCGATAATGTTATTTCGATTGAGTGTGACTTTGCATTGCGGGTAGTGTATGCATAGCAGGAGGCGTTTACCATATCTCACTCTTTTGTATATCCTAAAATTCCATCATTTTGCTTTTTACATTGATGTGTTTGTTCTTAATGAATTCATGAGATTTGAGCTTTGGTTAACTTCAGTTGCCTTTAAGGAGGTTCGCGGGTATAAGATTTTCAGAAAAAGATTAAACTTTTACTTTTCATTACAAATTATATTAATTACCTTTAGTAGTTGTTACTTTATCATATGGTACAAACATCATTTCAAAACATCAATTCTTGTTGGCCCCAGGTGACTTTTAAAATGTAGATATCATTGAAATAGCTCCAAATTATCTCCCTTTGGTGCAAAAATGCCATTTTTTGGCATTAAAATTGAAATAACTTTTTTAACTCATCGGTGACCTATATTTTTATTTGTTGTTTTCGAATGAGCTGTACATAAACTAAATAATTGTAAAATTTAAGCGATTTCTAAAATTTAGTTCTTTTTTTATTTCGATATTACCGCTTTTTTCTCCTATTAGTTCAACAGAAAAAAAAGGACTTTTACAAAAATGTATGCTTCTTTCGAAGGCAGATTGTGAGCGTAAATGAACAGTGACCCCATTTTTTTATTTCATTTTCTATTAAGTATAAGATGAAGTTCATTTATAGAAAAATATAGCGAAATCTTGTATTAAATAAAAAAATTGATTTAGACCCGCGAGCCCCCTTAAGTAAACATTGTTGTTATACCTTAATGAACTTTTATGTTTGTTAATGTCTTCGGTACAGATGTGTTTGAGGAATTAAATGATAAAAGAAAATTGGTAGGGTTGGTTGATCAGTTCCGAAAAGTTTCTTTTTCTCTTCTCCAAAACATCCGAATTGCCAATCTTGTCATTTGTGGTATCACAAAGAAGCGAAAGGTGTTGTCTATATTTCGTGTATCGATTTAAGTACAAGATACCAAATGTATCGAGACATTTGTGAATACATTGTACTATATACTTTTTTTTGTACTACTCTTTTCTTGGTTTTTTTTTCATTTTTGATTTTACAATTATGCTTTATTTTTTAAAATATTTAATCAATTGAAAGTGAACACTGAAGAAAAACAATAGTGAGCAAAACAATCAAAGACCTGACTATAACTTGTATGTTCAAGTATCTAATTCAATTGAAGTATATTGGGTTCAATTCTATGACATTTTCTAATATGCTGTGTATCGTTCATGGAGTTTTTATATTATGTTTTTAAACTCCATTGTATGGTCATCCTAAACTATATTTTTGCAGTGTTGTACACACTGTTCGTAAATTATCTATACTAACACATGAAAATGATTATCCCGGGAGCTTCGGCTACGGCTGTATTCCGTTGTTACGTTTTTTTACAGGCATTACTATGAAGTATTGAATTGACGGCAGACGTCATCTTATCTTATAATTGTTAAATTCTCGACATGTTTTCGTGGTCTTAATTCTTTAGGAACAAGAATATCGTCTGATCTATAAACTTACTGATTGTGACCTATTCCCGATAATGTAATTTTGAGTGTGATTAAATTTTGAATTATTTATCAGAGTAAAAATATAAGGCAAATTATAGTAAGCAAAAAAAATCAAGACCTGATTATAACAGTTACTATAGTATTATGTAGTAGAGAATTGATAAGAAGTAGTGGATTCGTAAACGATAATCAACGAGCGACTTTAGTCGCGAGTTGATTATCGTTTTCGAATCCACTACTTCTTATCAATTCTCTAGCTTAGCCTATTTCTAGTAAAACGACTATCTGTTTCATGATCTAACAATGAATCAACGGAATTTCATGAAAATAATTTCGTATTTTATCTTTTTTATTCTATAATAGCTGGAAATGATTAGATCCACACGGTTCACATTTATATTTAACTTAATATTTAACTTCAATTTAACTTGTATGTGTTGTTATTTTCCCTTTTTGATTCCAGATATTATATTTGTAAATAATTATTTCATTCAATGTTTAATTATTACAAATAATTTATATTGATTAGATTCTAGTATATATGATTCATTCAAAAAGACATATAATTAATATATGAATTTATTTTAATCTTTTTTTGGAAAGTTAATAAAAAAAATACCAACATTTAGAAACCTTTAATATTTACATATATATATTTAGTAACCTAATGTGTAAGTCAATGGTTTTTAGATTTTTTGTTTGATGGAGTTTACATCACACCTCTAAAATGAATAAAAATATTATAAATCTAAATAAGGTGTAAATGTCACAATAACACCATTTCACTAGACACCAGTTGATGATAAGATAGATACAATGGTTATTCTTAATTCAAAACTTATATATAATTTTAATGTAAACTGGTTCCCTTTCGTTATGTTTAGATTATTTTAACGTTATTACATTTGACATCCATCGTCAATCAGTTAATCAATGAACTAGTATTATTTGGGGTTCGCTTTCTTAAACCCAAGCAGAATTGCTCTTGCTACACATGTACAATATATAATTATGTCCATTTTGCAAAGAAACATGTAAGCTGTACATAGCCGTGATCGTCTAGTCGTTGGCACCGAAAGATCTTTGAAGTAACTGTGTCATTAACAGTGCCAAGTTCAAGCCTAGTACCCGGAATATTTTTTTTGTTGTTGTAATGTTTTTCTCTACCAAAATATTGTTTTTAATCTTAGAGGTATCCATATTTCATTTTTCATATAAAGTTGACGATTTTTTTTATCAGGGAATTGTACTAATAAGTAATATTTACAATTCATTGATTCTATATACTGTTTATATATTTTATTAAATAACAAAAAGACAGAAATACAGTTTATTGGCATGTATTGAAAGATATACGCTATAAGAGTGATATTTAAATGGTAATATTTATCAGCACTCGTGGTCTAGTGGTATCACGCATAGACTACAGACATACTGACGACAACACGCTCGAGTTCGAGCCTTGCATCAGTCACTCTTTTTTGAGAGGATAACATATCGTAAGTTAAAAGTTTAAAGTTATGATACAAGTTATCTTAAGTTACCATGGTGGTCAGTGGATTCTTGAAAAATAATCCACTGTAAGAACAATAGACGTCAGAGAAATGGGTTAAGTTCAAGTATCTGATTTAATTGAAGTATATTGGGTCTCAAATTTTATGATCGTTTCGTTTCAATGCTGGATATAATTCATAGAGTATTTCAAATCATTTCTTTTTATGTAATCCGATTTTATTTGTTAACAGTATTGTGAACACTGTATATATAAATGTATTTCTACTAATAAATGATTTAGTTGATTTTGTGTTATTTAAATTAACACAATTATTCATGCTTACTGTTAAAATCAGATTTTATGATGTCACGTCGTTGAACATTAAAATTGAAGTAGAGCACTAGAGGGGTTTTGGCAAAGTTTTTGTAATAATTTCAATGTCTATCTTGAAAACTTATTCAAAGCTATTTCGTATTTTAGTGACAAATTTAGAAAATGTCACGGTTTACGTTTTTAGGTTAATGTATCGCTGAATTTTATTTGTCCGCTGTTCGAATTCGCTATACCTCCTAAATCAATGCCGCTAAAACATTCAGAGAATCTTTCCAAACTTATAGCATTATGCCCTCCAAGTTTATGTTCCCCAGATGGTTTATAGTTTCCCAAAATATGACAGTTACAATATAAAATTGAGAATGGAAATGGGGAATATGTCAAAGAGAAAACAATCCGACCAAAGAGCAGAAAACAGCCGAAGGCCACCAATGGGTCTTCAACACAGCGAGAAAAACCCGGACCTGGAGACGGGCTTCAGCTGGCCCCTATATAACAATGTGTACTAGTTCAGTGAAAATGGACGTCATACTAAACTCCAAAACATATGTATGCATTCAAACGGGGAAATACCAAATTACGTAGATGTTAACAACTATATATCACCATACGGCCTTCAACAATCAGCAACCCATAACACATAGTAAGACAATAACAATCCAAACCAATGAGTAAACAAAGACTCAAAAAACCAAAGGACATTTACATCAACAGTTATAAATAATAAATAAGAAACAACAAGAACTCCACTAAAAACCGGGAGTGAAATCTGTAAGCTATAAAAAGTCCCGAAATGACAATGTAAAATAATTCAAAAGCTGGTTTTTACTAGACCGCCATCTGCTAGTTCACGTGGTAAACGTCCGCATGTCACCCTAACCGGATCCTTATTCGGATTTTGAATCGAACCAGTTATTGCTCTAATTACTTCTAAATGACGCGTGCTTGGAGGAGAAGCAGACAAAACCAGTTTTTGTCGTTGGACATAGCCGGCAATTACCAGAAAACATATCTTCTCACTTTCATTCTAGGCGGGGCATAATAACTGACTTATTATGTCTTGACATACGTTTGATAAACAGATGCTGACCAATAATCGAAGGTGTTACTCTCAAAATCATTTCTCGCTTCAAATACTTATCAATTATAAAATGTAACACAGGTGAACATACATGAGGGTCTGGAATAGAGAATTATGGGCCAACACTACAGAAAAATGGGCAAAAAAAATAAACAATAGAGAAAAATAAGCAATAAGAATGAGGAATACAGAATAATTGGGTGCTTAAATATAAAGAATATAAAATTATAGGCAAAAATTATCAAGAATAAAACATAGGCAAAAAATCTAAAGAATATAGAAAAATTCTTAAAGAAAATAAAATTGAAGGATTCCACATCCAGACCTTCATACATGTAGTTCTTACATGCATGTATTCAAAGTCCAAATTTTTTTTTTTGTGAAAATATTCATCTGTATGAACATTCTGGAAAACTACAGTTCATCAAACAAGAAGTATGACTCGGTAAAAGGACGGACTACTGTGAGTTATGGGACCTGATCATGGCATACGTCAGGAAATTTGAGTAGACAAAAATATGATTTAAAGTGTAATTAATGGAATATATCAGAAATAAATTTGTACTTAACTTGTGCAACTTGGATTATTCTATGTTATTATATGTGCATGTTAGCAAAAAACTGTCGCTGAAAGAAGTTTTCATTGTTATCAGTAGATGGATAGAGAGAAAAGATAAACAACACTGTATACACAGACACATGAGTATAGTTCAAACGATAGTTTTTAGTCAATGTGGACATATACAATATAGTTAACCGTTATGACGAAAAACAAGCATCCTGGTCAAAATAAAACTATTGACCCTTCTTTATCAAAATAATTTTTATAATGACCCTACAAAGTTACCACATAACAACGACACAGCAACGTTACCCACAAAAAAGCGACTCAACAAAGATAACTAGCACCTCAAATCCACAAAAGAAACGCAAAAAGCCGAGGTTTCAGATAGTACGGTACCGTATCCCAATCTGCATTTAGTCTGGTCAACAGTAAAGATACTAATATCGATAAGGAGGAATCAATATCGAACACTATGTCTGTAATAGTTATCCCATGAGGACGGGGTGTGTCAGTGTCAGATCACCCCGATGGCCGGAGGCCGGAGGGTGATCTGATTCTGACACACTAAGTCCGAATGGGATAACTATTTTACATCCCAGCTGTTTTAGATTAGACAAAAAAACATTTACAATTCATAAAATCTAGTTAAGAACGCCACCCAACCAGTATAATATACTTTATACTATACTATATTACTATATAATATATACCCTTAATGACCCCCGAACACGATGTCTAAATATGAAACCATGTCAACTCGCCCCACTGGCCAATTGGCCCACACTAAATTGCCACTTTTTAAAAAATCGCCCCACTCTTTTTACCAACTCGCCCCACTTATGAAAAGGGTAAAATCCCATTGAACAATCAGTCTGACAGCTTGCTTTATTTATAAAAATGGTTAAAATCCCACTAAATAAAGGTCTGCATACTCGCCCCACTTATGAAAATATTTTGCTTCCTTTAAATATGTAAATTACTGATAGTTGCTATCCAGTCGTCCTGGTGTAGGGGTATGTGCGTGGGTTGGTATGCTAAAGATCTTGAGTTCGAATCCCAGTATAGACAGTGGATTTTTCCTACATACATTTTGAAAGTGTGTCTTTTTTATTGTGGATTAGGCATTCCCGCCAAAATGTTACAAAACAAAGGAAGCATGCAAAACAAAGAAACTCAGTCTGGTGTGATCTGGTAGGGATGATCCGGCTCAGATCACCACTATTAGAACAAAGGAGCTGGGATGTAATATGCCTTATCGTGTATGAACAGTTTAAATGAACATACATATGCAACCCCGGAACACTGCGGGACAAATTTGCCATTCCAGAATTGGCAAATCTGACTTTGTTGTTTTACAAGATATCAAAAATATTTTTTGCCCAAGTTATGATAATAAAAAAAAAATTAATATCCCCATGTGTCCCAACATGTCACCGTTGTCACTGTTGTCACCACAGTTGATTTAAAAGTACATTTCCAATGAGAAATTTAAAAAATTCTCATGGGAATATTAGAAGTTCCCATGGGAAAATTTAAAGTTCCCATCGGAAAAAGTATTTTACCCATGGGAATTTTAAAGTTCCCATCGGAACTTTACAGTTCCCATGGGAAAATAAGAATACAGAGAGTTCCCTTCGGAATTTAACTTTCCCAATGGGAACAGTTTATCTTCCCATGGGAACAATTTTTCTTCCCATGGGAACAATTTTTCTTCCCATGGGAACGATTTTTCTTCCCATGGGGAAATTTGTCTACCTATGGGAACAATTTTTCTTCTCATTGAAACAGATATTTTATTTATGGAACATGTTTCCCTTTCGATTGTTTTTCTCCTAGAAAAATAAAAATTTGTTGAAAATGCAGGATTTATGTTAAATTATTGCAGTATGCAGTTTTTTTTACAAAATGTCAATATGGTTTCGTATCTAAAGTTGCACTCGACATGCAACTTCCATAAAACTCTGATTATCCAGTTAAATATGAACCAATGGCAAGCATTTTTTTAAATTAAGTTGTGCATATGTGTTGTGATAACAAAATATTTTTTTTTCTATCATTGAACTCATTAGAAAAAATATAATAAATGTTTAACACAATTTTTTCCGGTGCGTAGAAATACCACAAATTTTTATTATTTTCTTTGCTGAAATAATATAGGCATTTACAATTTGTATACAAGTTCCTTATTAACGGGTTCTGGTTGAATTAATATAAATTTCAATCGATTACACACAGATGACAATCAATAGTACGGAGCCCCGCTAGGGACATGCAAAGAAAAAAATATATATTGTGCGCACAAAATAATATATGCGCACAATTTAAATATGTTGTGCGCACACTATAAATATATTATGCACACAACATAATACAATGTGCGCACAGTTTAGATATATTGTGCGCACGTCATAGTATATTGTGCACACAACATGATATACTGTGCGCACAAAATAAGTTAAACAGTTTTCACTTGACCTTGACCTCATTTCATTTTAAATATGTTGTGCGCACACTATAAATATATTGTGCACACAACATTATATATTGTGCGCACAGTTTAGATAGATTGTGCGCACGTCATAGTATATTGTGCGCACAAAATAAGTAAAACAGATTTCACTTAACCTTGACCTGATTTCATGGATCATTGAACTACTTATTTTGTGCGCACAGTATATTATGTTGTGTGCACAATATACTATGACGTGCGCACAATATATCTAAACTGTGCGCACAATATATTATGTTGGGTGCATAATATATTTATAGTGTGCGCACAACATATTTAAATTGTGCGCATATATTATTTTGTGCGCACAATATATATTTTTTTCTTTGCATGTCCCTAGCGGGGCTCCGTAACAAAACGCCTATAGCACCTGATGAAATTTATAATATCTGGAAATATAACTTGAAAAATAATCTAATATATGTGCTTCAATTGATAGGCATTGATGTCATCGATGAGACAAAATCGAAGTCGGTGATTATGACAATTTAGACAATAAATATAGTATTAACGGGAGACAAAGTCATTTTTTTTTTCTGGTTTATTGTTTAAGAATATCTATTTTATATTTGATCAATATATCAATATATACATACATACAAAAATGATATAAAAAAAAAGTGTAATAGTCTATAATGTGTATTTTAGTAAATGCACATTATTTGTGTGAGTATCCTATAATTTATTTACTTTGTTGAAATTAAGGTATAAAACTGTTAGATGCTTCTAACATTAAGTGGATTTTTTCTTGTAACTAATTGTAAATCCAAGGTCTCTAGTGGACTACTTTTTTAGCCCTCTATTGCCACTGGATAGATGGTTGATTTTGTAAACAGGGACCCTTAGTCTGTTACCTGGACAACTAAGGTTATTGTATACAGGAAATATTTCGGAATAAAACGTTTATATGTGTTAAAAAAAAGTATATAAGTATGAAAATTTACCTGAAGCAGAAGAAATTAAAACTCAATGTTTGAACAATTTATCCTTTTGTCCTCACAAAACGATGTCAGTGCTATTTCATTCCATCCATTGAAACGACCATTACATATGTTAACCATTCCTTTTGTTAATCAACTTAACACTTCATTATAAAAAGTGAATTCTAATTAAGGTTTGAATATTACAATCATATTATGTGAAAGGATAATTTTGTAAGGTCACTCGAAGGTGTGAACATGTTCTAAATTGGTCAGACAATATTTGGTCATGTTTTACGCCTTGGGCTTTAAATCTTCATAAAACATGACCAAGTATTGTCTAACCTATACGTAAACGTCGGTATAATCATTATAAAAGATGTCTAAATGTGTTTAATCGTAGCAAGTGTAGTACACATCATCAGAACTTAGTAACAGCAAAAAGAAATTATAAATTACTTGAAGCAAAACTGAAACGGAATTATAAAAAGCAGCAAGAAAATATGTTAGAAAGCTTAAAGCGACAAAATTCTAAACTTTTCTATAGAAAATTTTCATCTAAGCGTAAATTTAATCCTAAAGCTACGGGAAAGGAATTTTTTGAACCTTTTAAACGAATAGCGTCGGAAATTAATTAGAGGAAAATTCACGAAATGGAAATTTAAATAATGATAAAATACCGGTTTATGAGGCATTAGATTGTGTTATCACCAATAAAGAAATACTATGTGCTATATCTAGTTCAAAGAGAAGTAAGAGTCATGGTATTGATGGATTGTTGAATGAATATTTCATCGAATTCCAGGATATGTTGATGCCAGTGCTTAATAAATTATTTAATGGTATATTAGTTTCAGGATTTTTTCCAGGAAAATTACTGTCAGTTATTAAGTCTAGGTATTTGAATGTCAAATCATGTGACGATATATTTTTCCAAAATAATGTTGGTTTAATGCAAGTAGGGGGGGGGGGGGGGGGGGGCGGGGGTATTGTTGCCCATTTTGTCTGCTTTATATGTTAATGATTGTGAGATGGAGTTTATAAACATTAACTGTAAAGCTGCAGATTTGAAACAATTAAGTTTATTTTATTAATGTATGCAGATGACATGGTCATTTTTTCGGAAACCAAAGATGGTTTGCAAGAGATGTTAAATGCATTGTATATTTATACAAAGAAATGGAAATTAACGGTTAATATTGATAAAACCAAAATTGTAATTTTTAGAAATGGTGGCTTAGTAAAGGAAGAAGATAAATGGTTTTATGATGATGTTCAAATAGATATAGTTAACAAATTTACTCATCTAGGTGTTGTTCTTAATATATTTTAATGGAAAGTTTTCTGTTGCACAAAAAAAAGTTGCAGAACAAAGTAGAAAAGCTATCTTTTGTTTATTTAGTAAGATTAGACAATATTCATTTAATTATGCCACGTTATTGTCATTATTTGATACATATGTGAGTAGTGTTCTATGTTATGGTTCTAAAATATGGGGCTTCCTAAAAGCCCAAGATGTACAACAAATACATATTGATTTTTGTAAAAGAATTTTGAATGTTAAAACAAGTACACCGAATGTCATGGTTTATTATAAACTTGGTAGATATCCGATGTTAGTAACGAGGAAACTGCGTATATTTAAATGATGGATTAAGGTATTGAATAATAGAAATTGTATATTACTTGGTTGTTACAATTATTTATATAATATGTGTTTGTAGAATCCAAATGAAAAAAATTAACTGGGTTTGTAATATACGAAAGGAACTGTTCCATCTTGGTTTAAATGATTTGTGGTATTCACAAAATTCTGTATGTAAATGAAGATCATATAATGGTTATTAAACTATGTGATATTGTCAAACAAGAGTTTGATGCTACTTTAGATAGTTCATCAAAATGGTTTTTTTTTGTATAGATATATGATATCAAATTTTTCTTTGCAGACATATTTATGTAATCCAATACCCGAAATTTACAAAAAGTGAATTGTTAAATTTAGATTGTCATCATATAATCTAGCTATAGAGAAGGGAACGTATTCTAATGTAAATAGAAACCTTAGAACCTGTACATTGTGAATTGATGATATTGAGGATGAAATGCATTTCATTTTATCATCATGTCCTTTATATTCAAATTTGCATGAATGTTTGATAAAACCATATTATTGGCGTAAGCCATCTGTTTATAAACTTTTACAATTATTAAGCACTACTAAATTAATGTAAATGACTTGTGCAACTTAGGAAAATATATATTTAGAGCACTGAAGCTCCGAAATGACTGTTTTAAGTTGATTTGTAATTCATTTGTTACATATATATTTTCTATTTGGAATTATATTTATATGTATTTATTTTTATGTGTATTTTTAAATACTTCTGTCTGTTTTGTCATGATTGTATATTTTTGTAATCTATATTTACTTTAGTATATATTAACTGTAACTATGTGTTGTTAAACATTTGGTTAAAAAAGAATTGAATTAAATTTAGTAGGCCATTGTAGTAGTCCTATAACATATGACTTCGCATTTTTATTCAATTTTTAACGTTTTTATACTGATATTTTCATTTTTTTTTTTTTTTTTAATGCGAAGTCATATCGAGATACGTTAAATTCCTTTAGCACTTTCCGACATGATTTCAGGTCGGAACAAAATTGCTTCAATCTTCTTTCTATGTCAAATATTTAACGGGCCAAATATCATTTTTAATTACTTAAGCCCGAAAACTATTAAAAAAATTACTTACTTGTGCTAAAGAAAAAGTTAATCCATCACTTTAAGAACATTTTATTCTCGAGTCGGAGCTCAATAACACCAGTTTAAATATGGCGCCGAGATTTGAATAATTTTCGAAATATAAAATCCAAATGAAAAAAAAACGAACTTATGGCATCGTTTAACGACGATTGGTTTCAATGTTTTTTAAACGTAATTTCTAGCTTTAAGATACAGAAAAGAATACAGTTTGTTTCAAAAAGACAAAAAGGAAATTCTTATTAGCGTTTTTATGAAACGATAATCTATCCTTGAAAGAAGGGAGTTAATTTTTCACACCACATGATCATGCATTGTGAATAGGTTTTTTTTTTTAAATCTCAATCGCAGAAACTCCCACATTTCCCCCCCCCCCCCCCCCCCCCCCCCCTGTCTTCCAGAATTTTCTTTCAGAACCTTGATAAAGGGAAACGTTGAAAAATAAAAATAAAAATTATTTTTTTTACGTCTATATACTTATTATGTATACCTTAGTAATTTCAACTGATATTTTCATTTGTCAGTCTCTTGAATAGTTCCCAAATATATGATATAAAATTTGTTATATGGGCATTTCTGAACGTTGTTTTGCATTTAGTAGATATAAAAAAAGGTATGAGTGCCAATGAAACAACTCTCCATCCAAGTCACAATTTATAAAAGTAAACCATTATAGGCCAAAGTACAGTCACTGTCTTCAACACGGATCAGTAAGATATAAATGGCCCAAAAATTACTAGTGTAAAACCACTCAAAGGGAAAAAACAACGCGGTCTAATCTATATAAAAACGAGAAACACTTATGAACCACATCAACAAACTACAACTACTGAACATCAGATTCCTGACTTAGGACAGGTGCAAACAATTGCAGCGAGTTTAAACGTTTTAATTGTATCAAACATTTACCCTTACCTGAAACAATAGTTCAACATTGTATTTATAATACCCCGTGCTAGATAGTCAAATCTGACCCCTTCAAATACAAGGAGAGAAAAACATAACCCCATTTCAGACAAATGAGCTGAAAATGCAACCCTGTCTGTCGGAACAACCCCTTCTCGGTATCATATATATATAGTGAGTACCCACCAGGTACAAGTGAAATTGCCATTAGGGAAGTGTCACACAAAATAACCATTTCATATGTAGATTTATTTACCGTTTTTGTTGTATGAAAAGGGTGTCCAAGTCCCCATCGGATAGGGAATAAGTATAAAAAGAAATCAGAGTATGTGTTTAATTATTGAATAAAGCAAATAACGATATGGTTTTTTTTTTGGAAAAGGGGGGTGGGGTGGTGGGTGGCGTACGCCCTTTACGCCCTTACGTGGACCCGCCTCTGAAAATTTCAATAATTTCCTGAAGCTAGATGTCCTCGTCTGCAAACGTTTATGGAATAACATGTCCTTGGTATTCATTCCAGTGTCAGATAGAAAAGATTGGACACGATAAAAAAAAATAACCTCTTATGTTTTTGCCTTTATAGATACTATTAATTTACGCCATCTGTAGTTTCAGACGAATTGATCGAAATATATCGGAGAGCTCACCTTTTTAATGAACTCGCAAGTTCCAAATTGAAAGAGTTGGTATTGCTTTGTTTCATAAAAAAGAATGCATGGCCAACGTAGATACAAGTATCTTTTCTTAGGGAGGGATAAATCCTACTTTGTAAAGGACCACTCCGATTCAAACAAAAAATTCTCTGATACTGACATTATCAAGATGCTTGATTTCTTGATTGACAACATATTTGTTACGTTCGGAGGACGTGTTTTTCAACAGACTGTCGGCATATCAATGTGAACAAATTGTGCCCCTCTTCTTGCCGACTTGTTTCTTTATTATTATTAGGCTGACTTCATACAGAAACTTCTTAGGAAGAAAGATTAGAAGTTAGCAATATTCTTTAAATCTACTTTCCGCTATATAGATGATGTTCTTTCACTAAATAATTCAAAATTTGTTGACTATGTTGAACGCATCCATCCCATCGAACTAGAGATAAAGGATACAACAGATACATTTAAGTCGGCCTCATATCTTGACTTACATCTAGAAATTGACAATGAGGGTCGGTTGAAAACAAAACTTTACGACAAAAGAGATGATTTCAGCTTTCCAATTGTGAACTTTTCATTTCTAAGTAGCAACATTCCAGCAACACCTGCATACGCCGTTACACATTCGATATCGGATATGTTCCTTACATCGTAACTACAATCCTCTTCCCTTTCATGGGACCTACCGAATTAGACTATTTACCGGATTTGTTATCACATAAGAACACGACGGGTGCCACATGTGGAGCAGGATCTGCTTATCCTTCCTGAGATCACCACTAGTTTTTGGTGGGGTTTGTGTTGCTTATTCTTTAGTTTTTTTATGTGTCATGTGTACTATTGTTTGTCTTTTTGTCTTTTCATTTTTAGCCATGATGTTGTCAGTTTATTTTCGATTTATGAGTTTGACTGTCCCTTTAGTATCTTTCGTCCCTCCTTTCCAAGCCTCTGTCTTGGAGTAAAGGCATATATTACCCAAATAATATATTCATAGAAATGTTCCATAACAGTACACACCAAGACTCAAAAGATGGAATTTTAAAAGAATTCAAACTGAAAGAAAGAAGGACCCGATGTGTGATTGCTATAGTTATTTTGGGTATGCATTGGGTCTAAACACACGGGACGTAGACTTGGTAGTACATATTGGA
Source organism: Mytilus edulis (assembly GCA_019925275.1). Classification (NCBI taxonomy): domain Eukaryota; kingdom Metazoa; phylum Mollusca; class Bivalvia; order Mytilida; family Mytilidae; genus Mytilus; species Mytilus edulis. Next base: position 52,415,216 of record CM034351.1, read on the forward strand.
TGCCCTAAATCTGTAATCTCTTACTGGCAAGAGGCAGGCCGATGTGCGAGAGATGGCCGACAAGAGCTAAGTCTCATCATTTACGACATGTTCACTGTGTCTTTGAAAAATACCGCTAGAGATATTGCGAAAATCGTACAGAACAAAGATAGCATGTGTGTCCGTACGCAAGTACTATCACTTCTTTCAGACCAGAAATCAGTTGCAAGTCTGTCGGAAAGTAATATATGCAGTAGATGCAACTTGGAACATTGGGATTGTTCTTCCTGTAGATCTTGTTCTGTGCGCATTGAAAAGTGTCCATGCCAAAAGAGATGCTTTTTCAATGTACAGACTTTCCTTAACCAAGAACGTGTAGATAACAAACTAAGTTAAAAGTTTCTTGTGGCATTTACAAGTAATGGGTGAATGAAGATTGCTTTGCTCGCCCATGGAGTTGTACATAGAGACTTGTCTGGTTAAAACTGAACTCTATACTGTAATTCCGACTAATGGGTAAATGAAGTTTGCTTTGCTCGCCCATAGAGTTGTACACAGAGACTTGACCGGTTAAAACTGAACTGTATAATAAATATCAATACTGTCAATCCGACTAATGGGTGAATGAAGATTGCTTCGCTCGCCCAAGGAGTTGTTCGGTTCAAACTAGACTGTATATATATTAAATAATGATACTATCATCGGTGTTTCACTTCCATTTTTATTTAAAAACCAACTTGCATAAACTACAATTATATTCAATTGAACCCATGCAATGTTTTCAAACTGTAAACTAACTATAAAATCATTCCTGATATAGAAGAAAATGACTGAGATAGTTCAGCTGTACAGGAAGACCGTTAATTGAATATTAATCCAGTATACCGATCATTCACAGTTTTTTTTTTATATTCTATCTAGTTTTTATTTTAGATACAAAGGAAATCTTCATGTAAATTTATCATATAACATAATAATTTCTGTTATATCTGTACATTATCTTATAGTACGGGTTTAACATCATGTGCTCCTGTTCAAAGGAGGTTTACACACAGAAGAATAAAATTTCGTTTCGTTTCACGAAGGAATCCGTTTTTGTATTAGCCGTTTTGAAAGTTTGAACGTGGATGTTGATGAATGTTGATAAATGTTGATTTGTTATATTATGACACATTTTCATTGGATTTAAAGCAATATTATATGATATTTCACTTCTAAGTATGATTGGACACACTTAAAAACAAGGTACACATGTTGATTTGAGAATTTGTTTTTGCTACGCGAATTTTGCCTATCGCGATATGACCTCGGGTGGCACATTGATAGTAAAAAAAAATATCAGAACAGTAAATAGAAATAGTAAATAATGCCCCCGAGGTCATATGTTATAGGACTAGCCATTGTAGTAATTGTCTCTACAATGTTTTAAACTTTTGGCTTTTTAAATTTTCGGTCTTAAGCGAACCAGATGTTTATTTCAGAAACACGTGTGATGCGCACGGGAATAATATCATGTTTTAAATATGAAAATTTTGGAGATTGGCGCCAGACAGCGGGAACCGTGAGTCAAATGCTAATTGGATAGAGAGGATGTCAGAATTAGAGGGAAGCGAGGTGGTTAAAAGTGGGAATAAGTGGTCTTCTTGTGTACACCCTCGTATCATACGCAACCACATTCAAGATTATGAATTTAATTGTTAAAAGGTTTTTATGAATTTTATTGAATAAATGTTCCTTGACTGCACAAATGTTTTCTTTTCAACATTGGAAGAAATTATAGACTTGAGTCAATATGGTTTGTCAGTACAACTTTGAATGGGGATCCAGGTACTTCTAAACCAGACCACGTGACAGTGATTGTGTATTCACCAACATCTTTTGCCTCATATGAACACATTATGGTCGTCTTCCTTTCACTGTGTGGCGCCATTTTGACTTCGAATGCCCCTGAATTGTATATAAGATATAAAGTATATCATATGATTGGTTTTAACATATCTTAAAAGCATTGACTTTTATTCCAATATAATGATAATCTATTGGTTTTGTCCTTTTTTTAA
>CM034351.1:52417354-52449372 GCA_019925275.1 Mytilus edulis
GGACTTGCTATGAAGTAAAGAAGGGGGAAGGTTAGGATCACCCGACCCCAACTTTGGACCTCCGAAAAAAAATTCCGTAACTTTACCCACCTGGATCTTTGGGCCCAGGCAAGCTTAGGCAATTATCTATCGAGTGTACCTAGTGTGGTGAAAAGCTTTGCCGAAGAGACTTGGCTATGAATTAAAAAGGGGGGAGGTTCGGGTCACCCGACCCCAACTTTAGACCTCCGAAAAAAAAAATTCCGTAACTTTACCCACCTGGATCTTTGGGCCCAGGCAAGCTTAGGCAATTGCCTATCGAGTGTACCTAGTGTGGTGAAAAGCTTTGCCGTAGGGACTTGGCTATGAATTAAAGAAGGGGAGGTTAGGGTCACTCGACCCCAATTTTGGACCTCCGAAGAAAAATTTCCGTAACTTTACCCACCTGGATCTTTGGGCCGAGGCAAGCTTATGTAATTGGCTATCGAGTGTACCTTGTGTGGTTAAAATCTTTGCCGTAGGGACTTGGCTATGAATTAAAGAAGGGGAAGGGTAGGGTCACCTGACCACAACTTTGGACCTCCGACAAAAAAATTCCGTAACTTTACTCACCTTGATCTTTGGGTCCAGGCAAGCTTATGCAATTGCCTATCGAGTGTACCTAGTGTGGTTAAAAGCTTTGCCATGGGGACTTGGTTGTGAATTAAAGGGGAAGAGTAAGGTCACCCGACCACAACTTTGGACCTCCGAAAAAAAAATTCCGTAACTTTACCTACCTGGATCTTTGGCTTCAGGCAACCTTAGGCAAGTTTTTATCGTTTGTGTATAGTGGGTACAAAAGCTTTACCGTAGCTATTTTTTTTTATGAATTAGAGAAGGGGATGGTAAGGTCACCCTACCCCATCCGGGTCTTTGCCGTAGGGAAATGTTTACGGATTAAAGTTAGGTTTGATTCTAAATAAGTTGTTGTTTAGATTAACCAAAATATTTATGTCAAATCGTTTTTATTCTATTTGACGTAATTCGTGTATTCGTGTGTAACTCTTACACTTATCGCTTTTCTTATCGAAATGTAATAAATAAATCACAAGAGTGACTATTTACTTTTGAATAATTACGTGAACTAGCTATTTCTTTGGCGAAAAGTGAATATAATGGTTATCAGTTTTTCTTTTTAATCGTATAATTATATTAAGCTTGGAGATCTTATTGTTTCGCTACAGTAGTATAGTGTAACCTGTTGTTATCAATTGTTATTATTATTGTACAGACAATAACCAATCCCTTTAATATCAAAGAGAAGGAGAAAGTTTTTTTTTAATTCCCGGCCTTAAAAAAAGTTATTAAATACACAAATAAATTATTAAACTTTTCTGTGTTTAAATGGAATTACATTTCATCTTCCGATTTGAAATTATTTGTCATCATTTTTATTTATTTGTCATCATATTTAAATATAAGTTACTGTCTGTACGTGTCGTGTTATTGCAAATTTTCGGTTTTTAGGCATGATCATGTGGGTGCGTTTTCTTATTGTTCGCTAGCTTGATTACCGTGTCACCATGGTGATACATGGTGATACGGTCTGATTAGTCAGAGGCTAAACGTCAGGTTCGGGTAAATCTGTTAACGGTATTTCTGTTATTTCATTGGTTATAAATACTATCTAATGGCTGCTTCGTGCCTGTTTCCGGAATGATTATGGGGGAAATGAAGGTCATTTTAACGTCTGATTGGCTATTAATGAGTGGCATGCATTATATGTTCAACGCGTCCGTAAGTGGGGTCGGATTGAAATCATGATACTAGGTTATAGGTACATATTATGATAAAGTGTTCATTTGCTAGAGTGATTAGTTATGATGATAACTCACCACAAACTGTCAATTTGGTACATATTATATAATCATGTGACAATGTGATGATTTAATCTTGAAATTATGTTGCAATTTTGGTAAGAAACTGTACATTTATGTATTATTGCTATTCTCTAAAAATAGAACAGTAATGTGTATAATTTACACTTTAAACTGCGTATTAAAACGGTTAAGTGATTGAGATACTTTTGTGTTAGATTTCTTCGTATAAAGCTTAGATTTTAAATAGTTAATACACAAAACGTATGCTCTATGTATAAAAATAATAACCATTTATTTTTCATTGCTTGGACATATTGATTAGAAAATATTAAAATCACGGAATTTACCGAAGATGTAACTTTCATCGCTTCATTGATGTCTGGTGTAAATAAACAAACCCGACGATACTGATTAGAAGAATACAAAAATTACAAGGTGAGCAATATGGTTTCTTATGTGCAAAGAAGCCTACACCAAGCATCACGGTATTGTTATTGGCAATTGTTTCAGTGCACTATAGGATACTATAGTGTCAGCTGTTGCAAATTATAATTTAGCTTTTTACAATGCACAGCTCTATATTTGACAATGACCCCCAAGGCAATCATTTATACGATCCTTCGAACCCAAGAAACTTGCAACACAGTGAACTCCCAAAAAGATGTTTGCATGTGGGGTAGACAGTTTGATGATCTTTGATGTACTCGTACATGATGATTTATTCTTTGGAGTTGTCAGGAGGCTGATTTAGAAGGGGGCCAGGGGGCTTGCCATCCTTTTCTGGGAAATTTTGTGGGCCTGCACTTATGAAAATTTCTTGATCCACCACTGGTTGTTGGACCATAATAGTCCCAGTATGGACACAGGGGTGATCAGCAGTCATTATAAAAAAGAAGATGTGGTATGATTGCCAATGAGACAACTGTCTACAAGAGACCAAAATGACACAGACATTAACAACTATAGGTCACCGTACAGCCTTCAACAATGATCAAAGCCTATACAACACAGTCAGCTATAAAAGGCCCTGATATGACATGTATAACAATTCAAACCAGAAAACCAAGGCCTTATTTATATACAAAAATGAAGGAAAAACACAAACAAACGACAACCACTGAATTACAGGCTCCTGACTTGGGACAGAAACATACATAAATAATGTGGCGGGGTAAAACATGTTAGCGGGATTCGGATCCTCCCCTAACCTTGGACAGTGGTACATGTATAACAGTACAACATAAGAACAAACTATACAAATCAGTCAAAAAAGGCTTAACTCATCAGATTGCCCATTGATATATCAAAAGCACTGAAAACTTCATTTGATATGTCTGATTTCAATTTATTCACATCATCAGGTCTTACACTTAGTACATTTTTTCGTGATGAACATTACTATTTGGTTGATTATGTAGGGAATCACTGAAGCATGACTGGAGAAGTCGCCCCCCCCCCTTATTGTTCCAGCTGATCTGAGAATCTGTTCCATTTTAACCATTAACGTCATACAACAATTACTTTTCCATTGTGGCATCATATTTTTTGTATTAAAACATCAAAATTTTACATGGAATATATGTGATGTACATGCATGTACAGTTTGTAATGGCAGACATATACATATCCAAAGCAAAATAATTAATAATAAATCAACTCAATGGATAGAAGCATACTGGTAAGTCAACTTTTTTTTTCACACAGCATCTGCATATAGTGATGAGATATAAATCAGGAGATCAATCACTGGTTTTAGAAGTCAAGAATTTTTATATTTCACTTATTTGGGTAGATACATGTACATGTAACACAACATTTATCTTGTCATAATACCTGTACGCTCAGTGTTCTTCATGAAAACTATCACACTGATTTTAAATCATTATAGGAAAGCACAGTGTATAAGCAAACATTTCAGGAGGCAAAGAGTCTATTATAGGCTGACTGCAATAGTCTGTATATTATCTGAAAAAGCTTAGTTCTTGTCAACTTTCTTATTATTTCAAACATTTAAATAGATGTCTCCCCAATTTGGTGTATTTCTATTAGCTTTTTTTAAAGTCATTTTCATTTATTTTTCAACCCGGCCCAGAAATATGTTTAATATAGCTGATTTAGAGAAAGGCGACCTGGGTCACCTCTAACAAAGGCTATATTTATTGTCACTGCAAACATTTTACCTGTTCAACACCAAATGCTGTCAAGTTTGGGGCCCCTGGCCATGGCTCTATTTTTATCATAATTTATCTTACATGTACATCTCCTTTGAATTTGTTTGCTTATCTGTTCTATGGTCTATCTATGCATATCTATCTATATACCACATTTTCATGGTCCCACAAAAATGTTTAAAAATGTATACATTTGACTTTTTTCTAGCTTCTCTCATGTGATAGCCATACCTTTTTGGTCACTATTTATGTGTTGCGTTTAAATATGAATTGTAACACTTTACAGTGACTGAACAGGTAAAACAAATACTTCTCAAGAAACAGAAAAAAGAAGACTACTTGGAACAGCACCAGACTTCATGTATGTACATGTATGAATAAAAACTCAGATCGGAATAGCATGGAGGATATGATATGTCCTTGTGAATAAGCAAGGAAAGCTTTTAATAATTATGTGCCTATTTTTAATTTACTAGATTTTTCATTCATTATCTGTGCAAATTTCAACATAATTTGTCATAAATCCTTATCTAACTTTACTCAAACTTTCAGTTGTGGATCCAGAAATTTTCATAAGCGGGAGCCCACTGACTGCCTAAGAAGGGGCCAACTCCAGTCATGCTTCAGTGATTCCCTATAAAAACAACAAAATTTTCCCTACAAAAGGGGTGGCCCAGGCCCCCCGAAAAAAACCTCTAACTCTACCTCTGACTTTTATTTAATATGACAAGTGTTTCATTCACCAAAATACTGGTGCGTTTCTGTGATAAATATCATTCACAATTTTATAAATGAGAGGGAGAAGAAGATCCACATGTGGTGTACCTGCACATGACAATTGCAAACTGTCCCATTTTTCTTATCACAACCAATCAACTGATCATGCTGATACTGACATTACCAGAGAGTACACATCAAATGAAAAATCACAAATAACTGATACATATCAGATATTACAGAATTAAATATGTTTTAAATTTATTACAAAAAAATGTGTTCTCAATCTTGTAGATAGATATTACTGGATCTCATATACATGTACATTTAAGTACCAAAGACAACTGTCTAGACTATCCAAGTCACAATTTATAAAAGTAAACTATTAAAGGTTGTAGTTTGGTCTTCAATGCAAAGCTTGGTTCACACCAAACAGCAATTTTATATAGTCCATATCAATCATGACAATGGCGTTTGGGGTTAAACATGTTTTCGTAGGTAAATAATATTGCCATGGAACTTTTTTCATGAGAGTGTTATAGTCTATAGAGTATTACTTCCTGTTTGGTGGAATAGTGAAATAGAAGTAAATAAGTTCTTGCTCAATCCTATGTCGCTTTGAAGGTGTCATGATTGTAATCCTCAGCTTAAGCAATGTGTTACTGTAATTTGAATTTCAAAATGACTGAGCGACGTTTTTCGAAGCACTGGTCAACTCCACCATAGCGAATCACATGACTTTGACTTTGACAATTAGTAAATTCCAGCGAAAAATATCTAATAATAAGTAAAGAATTGTCGGATAAAAATTAAATAATAGAGTACACAGGAAATGGCAAAGTTCACATAGTTGCGTATTATTAATCATTTAAAAAAAAAACGAGCAAAAGGGGGGGGATGGGGCGTACACACTTTACGTCCCCCTCTGGATCCGCCACTGCCTTCTGTCGTTGTCCATTTTGTTAAGTAGTAATCCTCAAAAGTATGTGTAGGTTATATGCTATTTTTATCAAGTTGATTATAGACACAGAATACATTTTATTATAATATCATTCCCCATTTCCATTCTCAATTTTATTAAGTCTCCTTCCATTATAACACGGGTCCACCAATAATACAACAAAAATGACAAATTAGTAGAAAAAAAACCGCTATGTTTTCATATTGCTTGAAGTGCAATATTCCAATAAAAATAAACTACTCACAAACCACTGATCTCAATATAATCAGCTAAAATACGGCAAGCTTTTTAGAAAAGCTATTACTTGTTCATCTTATTGTTCGCTGGCTTATTTTTCGCTAGCTTGAGTCTGGTTCAACGTTATTCACATTTTCCTTTTAGTTCTTCACTTGTTCACGAATAATTGACGTTTTAATTTCAAATACATTTGTTAAAATTTAAATACACACTCTACATGATAACTTAAGATACATACTTTAGGTAGAGTTAAACAGTTTTTAATCAATTTGACTGAAAAACGTATCCTGAGTCCAGGCTCTGCTTTTAGGATCTTACAATGAATGCACTGCCCACAGTTATTTCGTAGTGCATTTCTTTTAGAAAAAAAGCGCAAATTTAAATCGTTGCACCTGCTCTATTCAAAAAAGATTTTTACAGAGTAGTGTACTACGTTTGGGGCAAATTATAGCAAAATAATAGAGAAGTCTATCAGGTCTTACTCAAAATATGACCAATATTAAGTTAAGGGGGTCTGTTATTCAGTTTGACAGCTTCAGACATACTAATTTTTTTATCTTTTTGAACTAGACCATATCACTATTTTACCTAAAAATTCATGCCAGAAATTTCTTTTACATGTAATTTCATCCCCCTGCTTACTATTTTGTGCATATTATATATAAAGAAATAAATTTGGAAGGTATATGAAAAAAATGCAAGTTAGAAACTATCCACACTAGGGACTATTTGTAGACAACAAAAATCAAAGAACGATAACTGTGTCCCCTGACCCTCTGTTCAATTTTCTGTTCTATTAATTATTACATCACACAATGAAATTTCTGCTTTCAGATTCTTCAAGGTATATAATATATCCTTATGATTAATCAAGAGAACCCCAAAAGATCTTGGGGTTGAAAGTAAAACAGAACAATGAATATTTCAACCAATTTATAATTTTTTTCATCAGAGTTGTGAACCAAGCGACGCCTTATTTATGGTAATACATCCTTCATTTTAACTGTCATTCATCCATGATTCTCATCTTTAGTGCATTTTTTCCTTTTAATTAAAAGGGTAAATAGAATGTATTCATTTGAAAAAAATATTCTTTTAAGTATTCACTTTATTTTATATTGCAACACTTTATCCACGAGTATTGGCAGTTGTGGCTCAGAAGGTACCAGGTCTGGAACTTTATTTCTAAATTTCAAATTATGAATTAGAATAGACCATAATATCCTTTTACTTGCTATAATGATACTGTTTTCTGTTTAAATGATATTTTTCCTGCTATAATGATATATGTATTGTAAAACTGTGGCTGCTTAATTTAATCAATTTTAGATTTTAGTGCTGTGCTTTCTGTTAAAATTCCTCACAGAAGATTTATTTCAAATATGTTTATTATATATTCATTAGATTCTAGAAAGAAAAAAACATTTTATTTTATGGTAGATAAAAATCGCATAAATCAAGTGGCCTTCTATAATATCCATTTGTAATGATACCGAGTACTGTCAACACAATATGTTTAATTCAGACTTTCCATATAAATTTGCATTACATTTGTTATATGTTCTATGTTTCATTATACTTGTAAATTAAACATTTATTCATTAGAAACTTGTTGAATCTCAGCACATTGTCTTACATAATCAATAGTGTGTGTGAAAATTTTAAAACTTTTGATTTAAAAAAAGATGGTAATCAAATTTTATAAAAATACTGCAATTATTTTTAGTTTTGATTATCAATTTTTTTGGTGTTTTTTCCAAGATCTGTTACAAATTCTATGTCAAGGGAGAAGTGATGGTGTCAGGAGGTCCTTATTACAACCAATCCCATCAACAATATAACACTGAAAACATTCCAACTGATTCTTAAAGCTGATGTCAAAACATACAATCACCAATCAAATTTCAAGAGTATCTCGATTTATATGGAATAGATTTAACTGAAAACTAGACTGTAAAGAACAAATTAGAATAGTTATTTCAATGAAATTCCTCGTCATGTTTAAAAGCTGTTCAACATTTTTAATCAAAATATTTGGGGCATTTTTTTGAAAGTATTTTCTAATAAAAAATAAATGATTTAAATGTATATTATAATTGAATAATTTTGTCAAAAGAGATGAAAAGAATAAATTTCTAAACAAAAGAAATAAATTGAGTTTACTGTTGCAAATAGAAATTGAATAAAGGGCATTGTCAAAATGAATATTCCACAAATTATTGTATAGTGGGTTTTGTAAGGCTTCATGCTTAATGATATATACGAAACAGACATGTTTATTCGTACAATGTTCTGCATCAAGTAAACTTGTGTACCGGCTTTTATAAGCTAAATCTAAAGTATATCTATATATAAGAGCAACTTATAGCATACAAAACAATTTGTAATATTATGTTATTATTTCTATTCATCCTTTTAATTTAGTATTAAAAATTAATAAAAATAAAAGGTCTTATGTATTGTCATTGATTTAAGAGCTTAATGCTTGAAGAGAAGGGAAGTGAGTCATCAGAGTACTATCTAATTTTGTGTGTAGGTTCCACTCAAAAATACCAGTATGACGGACTTTTCTATAAAAATAATCTTCATTGAAACCATGTGTAAGTTGATTCATATTTTGTTAACTTATCTGATATGTAGATGAAGATAATAATTAAGAAAGTATGTGCCACTAAAGTGCTTTTCTAGACTCAACTTCATCAGGAACACTCAAACTTATAAACAATTGAAAATCACAGAAGTATAAATACAATTCAGTGTTGGCAGCAGAGACAGCATGAACGATCTGTATACAGTGTATATATTTTAGAAGGTAGAAGACAGGGATGCTTCATACCTTGACAGCAGATACCTTATGTTACAAAGTTTATGTTTGCCACATGTTCATTGTCCTCATTTTCATGTTTCAGTGAATGCTTGAAAAAAATAAGTGTTTTTCTTGGGTGAGATACTAGTTTACTATGAGTAATAGGATAGCTACATTTGTTTCCTTGCAAGGTCTACATATCTGTCAGAGAGGGTTCACCAAACCTCAACCTCATTTGTTGCAAGGTGTACATTTCCAACTAGGAGGTTTCTTCTGACCATGACCTCATTTTCATGGTTCGGTGGACAATAGTTAGTTATTTGTGGTTTGGTTAATTTCTTAGATACTATAAGCATATATGTTATATGCATCGAAAGTTTTATTATTATTATTATCTGTCAAGTATCTAATATGTATGTATACATATATGCATTTGTTTAGTTCGTGTAGTAACTTTATGATGTTAACCTCCTCAGTGATAATCTAAAATAAAATCTTCAACACGCACACAACTCAAAAAAAAAAATTGTAAAAACATTGTTTTCACAAAATTCTATTCAAATTTCAAGCTGTGATTTGTGCCGCGTGGAAACTTGGCAAACTGTGTTGGCAAGTAATACTGAAGCAGGTAAAGTTTTCCAATTCCTAATGGTTCTTGGAAAGAAAAATTTGCCATAAGTACCGCTATCTGTACTGTGTCTGATCTTTCTTGATAGAATCGTTAACAATAAAGTCAGGTGTTTGGTCTGTGTAGTTGTTGTACACAAATCTTGCTTCTCTTTCATGTACCAACTTTAATGCCTTGATCTTATTTTGGTTTGTTGGATCCCAAACTGTACAAGAATATATTCAAATGCAGGTCATACCATTGAGACCGATTTAGCTGCCTTTACACGTTGCTAGCTATCTTTTGATCGCCCCCTAAAATATATCTCACGATTTATGTGATTTTTTTAAACAATTTTTTTTTTGTTTCGCTGCTAGAATATTTTTTTTGGCATTGTAACTTTCTTGCAGAAAGACGGTAGTAACACCACTTGCAAAGGTCAATTCTAGGGGAGGAATATCGTCAACTTGGAATTCCTTAAATGCAACTGTTAGACCTATGTTAAGACAGCATTAATACTCTTGTCGAAATACGAACTCACATCTTATCAGAATATAAATATAAAATCCAGTCCTTTCTGCACATCAACTATCCTTTGCACCAACAATTTGAGAGGTCTGTAAGTGGAAAGTTGAAAGACCAAATTTTTGTTCTGATCTTCATACTTTTTCTTAGGACAACACTGACAACAAAAAAAATATTCAAAATCTTAATCCTGGTCAACCAACAAAGAAGTATCTACTTGCTAGACTTATTTTTAATTTGTTCTTGTCTTGAATGTTCTTGAAAGTTTTAACAACTACTGATAGAGAAAATTGTTGAAACTTAAGTAAAACGCCAGAATGCAAACATGAGAAAAAACCGTAATGGTAGCTGTTTTGAATTGAGCGTGAAGGTTTTTATTTTGTTCGTCTGCAAAATCAAACCAAAGACTTGAAAATTGGTACTTGCTGCTGCTTTGTTAGGCCTAAAGCATTTATGAGTAAGATCAAAGTAAAGTCGGCACCGAGTCAGAAAAATGCGTCTGTGTAGAGTAACATGTCTACTTGAAGACTGCTACCCTGTGAACTATCACAATACAAACCAAGCTTTGTGTGTGTATCTAGGTAAAATCCCCCAAAATGCAAAAATCTCATTGAAACAATTGCGAAACATTTTTTGATAAATAATTGCAATTCCGACTTTATGTCTTTAATATCTTTGATATCTTCACTATTCGTGTGGATCGATGACGTATATATAGATAACGTCCATTATTCAAAGTTCATTCTTCATTATTCAATAATGAATAATGAAATAGTTCACTATTCACTATTCAATATTAAAAAATGAATAATGAATAATGGAATAGTTTATGTTTCATTATTCAAATTGAAGCGGTGAATAGTGAAATAAATATAAAAAAAATTGACTGTGACACTATAGCTATATCCTGATTCGCAATGCCCATAAGAGGGTTTACGGAGGACCTAAATGCCACAATATGCGTAATAATGAGGAAATAGCCAATTTTGAATAATGAAATGGATATTTTGAATAATGGAATGGACTGCTATGACCCTTCAGTCCCTAATTACTGATATATATTATACCTCAATCGAAAGCTTATCACGAGAGGAACAAAAGGTATATAGTCAATATGTTCCGCAACGCATAATAGAGGAGTAACGAAGGACTTAAATATCGAAATACGCGTGAACATTGAGAAATAGCCAATTTTGAATAATGAAATGGATATTTTGAATAATGGAATGGACTGCTGCTACCTTTTAACTCCTAATTATAGATATACCTTATACCTTACCGGAAAGCTTATTATGAGAGGAACAAAATGTATATTGTCAATATGTTCCGCAACGACTATTAGAGGAGTAACGAAAGATTTAAATACCGAAATCCGCGTGAACATGAAGAAATAGCTTATTTTGAATAATGGAATGGACTGCTGCAACCCTTCAGTCCCTAATCAAGGCAAAATTTATACCCCAAATTAAAGCGTATTGAAATAGGAATAAACTGAGTATAAACGATATGTGCAGCAATGGCCATTAGAGGGGTTACGGAGGACCTAAATGCCAAAATATGCGTGAAAATTAAGAATTAGCCAATTTTTAATAATGAAATAGATATTTTGAATAATGGAATGGAATGCTGCTACCCTTTAGCACCTAATGATTTTCATACCAGGATCGTCTGCGGGAAACAAAACTGTAGATGGAAGACTGCTGTGTACCATTTACATAACTTCCATGGTTGATATCACTATTCACCAGAATGATGTTGATTCTGATGATATGTTCAATGTGCTCCCCTTCTGTATAGCCGTTTGTGATCATACAAAACGTGTAAATCTGCCACTTGAATCTCAAGACGGTGTTGATGCTATAATTGACAACGTTGAAGTCTACTTGATAGAGTCTGGCGAGGGTCAGCGTTACTCTTATGGTCTCCCGCTTGGCATCGATGATGATCTTCGTTTTGTGTTTGTTGAGCCGTAGCTGCCGCTGGATTTCATTGTTGTCTTCGATGTCATAGGAACCTGTGCTCACTGCGATGGAAAACCAGTTTGCACCATCGTCGGGAGAGTAGCAGAAGGAATTGTTACCTGTATGCATATGAATTTAAGGAATGGAGTTGTTGGTTTCCAGGTTCAACAATGCCATCTCGTATGTCTTGGATTCCTTGAGTTGCAGTGAGGGTTGAACCGGGTAGGGATTTGGCTATCGTTTCCAGAAACGACGAAGGAAAACTCATGCTTGGGGTTGGTGTTATTAGCAATTTGCTGCAACCATGTGTTATCCATTTATTTATGGTACACCATTGTCACATTTTTTTGCTTCAACTCTTCGATACCGTCATACTTCTCAGTTGTTTAATTACCTTCACCACGAGCGCATAGACTTCGGCAGGGTTGCTGGCAAAGAAGAATTACTTGTAGGTGAATTTTATCCATTTTTTTATTTTTTTAACACGACGTTCATCTTCTGACCATCGAATTCAATCTGCAGGATTCTGTCGGAAATCACAAGTGCAAATGCCTCGGTGTTTGCAGGTACTTTGCGCTCGAACTCGATTCGGATCTGAATGTCAACGATCGACTCTTTCAAGCGCGCGGACTGGTGACTCACATCAATGACAAACAGTGGGTTCAGATCGACGAAATCAGAAGGGTTAATGTTGCAGTTGCTGATAAAACGGTCCATGTTGAAGTAATTTTTTTCAGACCTCTGCGACATTCTTAAAATCTACCGCCGGGTAGCGTTCTGCGATGAGAATGACGTAGATAGTTCGCAACCGACAGTGGTCGAACACGGCTACATTTTGAGTCCGATTGTACTTTTACCGGTCTGAAAGGCTACGATGATGTATCACGGTTTCTCCCGACCGCTCTTGGTAGACAAACGCCAGTGGAACTGTAAAGTTTGGGTTAAGATTTGTAGAATCACACTGTCGTATTCGGAAACCACAATCAATCTTATTCTTGGTCTGGATGATCTTGTACAACCGCAGTTTTTTTTTTCATCAAAAGAAAGGAAGGACGTGAGACACAAACCAAGAGATCTTACTCAGGTTGATTTTCGCCACGTCCTCAGGTTGATTTTCACCACGTCGTTGACGGCAACAGCAGGATGGCACTGTCGTCCGAGGCGCGCACGAGTGACAATTCGTGCTTGAATTTAAACACAATCTTCTTGTAATCGTCCACAAAGCCGAAAATGTGTCTCAGGGGTATGATGAATATAAACGATCCTTTGTTGGCAGGCTTGGTGATAATATACCCATGACGTGCTGCAAACCGTGTGTTTTCTGCCTCGGCATCGGTAGATGAATCTTTGTACCACAGCTAGTCGAGAACTTGGGATTTGGAGAAATTATTGGGACAAATCAACATTCTCAGCATGGTGATGGAAACGACTGGTTCGCTGATATGTTCGATCACCTGGCCCGAGAGCTTGCATTAATTGTAACTGATGGTCTTGAAGAGATACATGATTCCATTGTGAATGAGAGACACCAGATTCGCATTCGCATATGCACTACCGTGGTTCTTTTACAGTCGCCCCTCTGCCAAGAGATAACTTTCAGTGGGATGGAGTAACAAGTCTTGGGTTTCGATGTTGATTCGGATCTCACCTGGATTATTTAGGTTGGTACCAGCTTTAGGTTCGTATTCGTGAACCTGATATTCTTGGAGACGTTCGTCGAAGGCCAACCCTTCGGTGATTATAAGGATGTTGGACATTATGTATTTATTTATAGCGCTGCACGAAGTCGTGGATGGTAGCAATGCCAGAACCGGAGATCAGGTTGTTCAACTGGGTTTGCTGCAGTTTACTGCGTTGAACATTGGACTGTTCAGAAGACATTCTGCGTTCTCGGGGAGGGTCACGTTATCAACCACATGGTCGACGGCTTTGGGGCCCCTTTTGTAACACCTTTCAAGGCTGCATTAGTGTTTGCACTGACGGTCTTACTTCCTATGGTTTTGGTGGTAGAGGAAGTAAACATGCGTCCAGCCAAACTGGCGATTGTGTCTAACAGTCCCCTACCACCGTATGCAAACTTTCAGCGTAGCCTTTCTTGATTAGCAACATTTACTTATAAGATGCTATGAGGAAGCGCCATATATTCTTCGATGCTGATATGTCTACCCTTTTTCATAGCATGGATAATCGACACAATTTCGTTGCGCACATCATTATTTCCTGCTCGGTATGCTGCAGCACGCAGTTCCAAGTGATCGAAAAGCTGATTGAAGTTGAAAAAAACACAGTTTGCAGCTCACTGCCAAACTTATACTTCTGGTAGATGTGGAACACGATTCCCTTCCACTTGTAATTCTTATTCGCCTTCGGGTCCGGTTTCTTGAAAGGATGGAATTGCCTTTATACATAGCACCGGAACTTTTCAGGATCTCTGTATAGTCGTCGAGGTTGTCGAGCTCGAACGATTCAGGTTTCTTGTTCACAATGACTTCCCAGATGCCAAGGGTTCCTTTGTACTTCACACAATCCATGAAAAAATTATAGCCGTCAAAAGTAACTGGTGAGCTTCCGATGAAGATACCATCGTTTTCAGATCGCAATCAAAAGGTGTGGTCGGCGGAAGTAGTCATACTTCAGTTCCAGAAAGAAATCTTCGGGCTTATCCATTCTTTATCTTATACCTCATAGAACTCATTTAATTTGCATCGATATTTTCCATTTGCCTTGGTGCTTGTAAAATCGATGGTTACGAATCCATAGGGATTGGACCAGCAATGATTACACAGAGCGTCAAACTGTTCCTTGTTGATATCGTTGCAATGATCGCGTCGGATGTGGTTGATATTCTTAGCGTTCTGCTGGAAGAGGCAGGGGAAGTTGGCATTCTCCCGGATCGACTGGCGGGGCAGTGTGAAGTAGTTCTGGCACAGGTAAAAACAATCGACCTTGTCTTCACACGTGTTCTGTTTTCTCAGCATCAAGTCGTCGAACACCATGAGGTTCACCATGAGGTTCCTGCGGCTGGGATCAAGTTTTCGGGGTCTGGTACATCGCTCCCTTGCTCGAAGAAAAAAGTGGGGTGACTTGCCCTTGTACTGTAGGAGGTCTCTTTCGGGAAGCTTTTTTCCAGCGCTTGCTCCAACAGCTGGTTGATGGTTTGGTGAAGCGATTATCCAAAGACGTACAATCGATTGTAGTCTGAGTCATTCATCGCGCAGGAATAGGTTGTTCAGCAGCGTCGTCTTACCACAGTCCGACTTCCTAATGATCAACTGTCTTATCGATCGCTGAGGTAGGAGGTAGTGATTACTCCTCGTGGGGGCGTTGGCACTGTAGGAAATGTCTTCAACGTTCATTTATAAAAAAATTAAATAAAATAGCGATGATTTTCTGCGTGAAATTCGTAGGAAGACGGACACAGTTAACACCAGCGAGGTAATGACCAGCAACAGGCGACGAAGAAAGGTTGGAAACTGCAAGGTGTACGATGCCAAGAAAACTCAGTTTGTTGCTACAACCGGTACAGGGTTCATGAACAAACTAATTAACCGATTACCCATGGAAATGCATCTACCCGGACACAACTTCACCGGGCCAGGGACTACACTAAGCAAGCGACTACTTCCCGATGGCACCCCGAAGGCTTGGTCAAAACCCATTAATCAAGTTGACCAGGCAGCATATCACCACAATCTTTGTTATGCCCAGCACAAGGATGCAACCGCACGCAACTCCATATGTGAGCAAGCTATGCTAGTCTCGCTTAACACCATTCCCAACTCTACCACACGCGAACGCTTGAACTGCAGCATCGTCGGACCCATCATCGTTACCAAAGTTCGATTCGGTCTGGACCGATGAGCTAGCTGAGGAGTTGCACAAACCAGTTCGACGCTAGTTTCATCAACGCTGTGTAGCGGTTGGTGGTGTGGATGAGACCATGGCGGTCGACCTCGTTGATATGAGTGACTTCTCCAGGGAAAACAAGGGAAATAAATTTATCCTGAACATTATCGATGTCTTCTCCAAATATGGCTGGCTGATACCACTCAAGAACAAGAAGGGGGTGACGGTGCGGGATGCCTTCTAAGTGGTGTACCCAAGAAGCTATGGACAGACAAAGGCACTGGGTTTTACAACAAACATGTAAATCAGCTGCTTTAAAAGCATGTTATCGATCTCTACTCCACCGGGAAGAGTAGTCGAGTATTTTCAATCGTTGGAACCACACCATGAAAGAGAAAATGTTCAAATACATTGCAGCCAACACTACACGCACCTATATCGATGTCCTGGACGATCTTGTTCGCCAGTATAATACCACCAAACACCGCTATCAAGATCAAGATGGCCCCTGCTGTCGCAAGTCATAAGGAGCATGAAAACAAGTTGTATTGGAACCTTTACGGCAGCATACCTCCCATGAAACCACCGCAATTTTCCGACTCACCAAGAAGAAAGGTACATTCAAGAAGGGATACCCACCCCTAGCCTGGACCGAGGAAGTATTCACCATTTCCCCAGTTTTGTTAGAGGTCCACGGGGAATCTTTTCTACGATCTTTTCATCAATCTCCTCAAGGGTTTCAACCAAGTCCGTTGCCGCGGTGAAAATCTAGTTTTCCGAGTGAAAGTTTGCCTCGTTCAGTCCCAATCTTCTATAAGTTCCACCCGTGACATCCGAGAGACCTCAAGGGAGGTCTGCACATCCATGACAATAATGGGGGTCATATTCCAGGTAGTAAATACAAATTTAACGGCTTTCTTCGACGAATGTACCTCAATTTTATCCCCAATTGCTTTCCTATCTTCCCAAATCTTTTCATGCACCTTCTTAGCAGTCGATCTATCGGCAGCCTGCAAACCTCTTTCAACCCAAGTTGTTTTGCCTGGGTGATAATCTCCTTCCTCGTGTGCGGTTTGGGAACGATGAAATTTAAGATTTGTGTTCGTTTCTATCAACTCTCAACCAAATGATCTTTCCTCAACCGGGAGTACCCTAGAAGGTGGTTCATTTTGGCTATACCTCTCAGGGCTTTGACGTTTTCAACTACTAACTCCATGTTCACTATTGGATCCATGTCTTTATCCTAACAATAAAACAAATCAATTTAGGTTACCCCAAAACCACCATCCCAAATTCACTGGTTTTTAGACCCAGTTTTTGGGCCTACAAAACATATCCTAACACTTCCGATCCTACAATCCTTATAAAAAATAAGAAAGTCGTGAAACGTACCCGGTGCGTCTGGATTTTTCATCCCATGGCATACAATTTGCACAGCTCCACGGTCTCTCTCTTTGCAAAGACGGTAGTCAGCTGCTTGTTTAATCTCTTACATCCCCATGTGCGAAAAATTTCCCCTTTCCAGCACAAGGTATTAATTTTGCAGACCTTTACTTCGTGTCAACATCTGTTAATGTCTTTGATAATCCAGGGTGAGTCCTGCCCTACTTCTCGCGATTTGAGAATTTCCTCATCATTGCAGCGCTGTTCTCGAACTTCAGAATTTCTACCTCTTGTGCCGTATTCTATCTGCGATCAGACATATTTGTAATCTTAAAAATCCGTTGTGTTTTTTCTTTCTGTGAATTTTTACTTTTTCGTTTCTTTCTTCCACAAACACACATTTTCCCTCGACCCCAACCTCAAAATGGGGGTGTGGCAGAACTCTCGTAATCATACTACTGTTCCATTCTTAATAAGCTTTCGAATGAGGTATAAGATACATCTGTAATTAGGGGCTAATGGGTCACAACAGTCCATTCCATTATTCAAAATATCTATTTCATTATTCAAAATTGGCTATTTATCAATGTTCACGAGTATTTCGATATTTTAGTCCGTCGTTACTCGTCTAATAAGCGTTGCAGAACATATTGACTATAAACCTTTTGATTGAGGTATAGTATATATCTGTAATCAGGGACTGAAGGGTCATAGCAGTTCATTCCATTATTCAAAATATCCATTTCATTATTCAAAATTGGCTATTTGTTAATTTGCACGCGTAATTCGATATTTAAGTCCTTCGTTTTTCCTCTAATATGCGTTGCGGAACATATTGACTATATACCTTTTGTTCCTCTCTTGATAAGCTTTCGATTGAGGTATAATAATTTCCATTATTCAAAATATCCATTTCATTATTCAAAATATCCATTCATTATTCAAAATATCCATTCAATATTCAAAATTAGCTATTTCTTAATTTGCACGCGTAATTCGATATTTAAGTCCTTCATTACTCCTCTAATATGCGTTGCGGAACATATTGACTATATACCTTTTGTTCCTCTCTTGATAAGCTTTCGATTGAGGTATAATATATATCTGTAATTAGGGGCTGAAGGGTCCTATCAGTCCATTCCATTATTCAAAATATCCATTTCATTATTCAAAATTGGCTATTTCTCAATGTTCACGCGTAATTCGATAATTAAGTCCTTTGTTTCTCCTCTAATATTCGTTGCAAAACATATTGAACTATTATACCTTTTGTTCCTCTCTTGATAAGCTTTCGATTGAGGTATAATATATATCTGTAATTAGGGGCTGAAGGGTCATAGCAGTCCATTCCATTATTCAAAATATCCATTTCATTATTCAAAATTGGCTATTTCTCAATGTTCACGCGTATTTCGATATTTAAGTCCTTCGTTACTCCTCTAATATGCGTTTCGGAACATATTGACTATATACCTTTTGGTTCTCACTTGATAAGCTTTCGATTGAGGTATAATATATATCTGTAATTAGGGCTGAATGGAAATAGCAGTCCATTACATTATTCAAAATATCCATTTCATTATTCAAAATTGTTTATTCCTCAATGTTCACGCGTATTTCGATATTTAAGTCCTTCGTTACTCCTCTAATATGCGTTGTGGAACATATTGACTATATACCTTTTGTTCCTCACTTGATAAGCTTTCGATTGAGGTAAAATATATATCTGTAATTAGGGGCTGAAGGGTCCTACCAGTCAATTCCATTATTCAAAATATCCATTTCATTATTCAAAATTGGCTATTTCTCAATGTTCACGCGTAATTCGATAGTTAAGTCCTTCGTTTCTCCTCTAATATGCGTTGCGGAACATATTGACTGTATATCTTTTGTTCCTCTCTTGATCAGCTTTCGATTGTGGTATACTATATATCTGTAATTAGAGGCTGAAGGGTCATAACAGGCCATTCCATTATTCAAAATATCCATTTCATTATTCAAAATTGGCTATTTCTGAATGTTCACGCGTATTTTGATATTTAAGTCCTTCGTTACTCCTCTAATATGCGTTGCGGAACATATTGACTATATACCTTTTGTTCCTCTCTGATAAGTTTTCGATTAGGTATAATATATATCAGTAATAAGGGACTGAAGGGTCATAGCAGTCCTTTTCATTATTCAAAATATCCATTTCATTATTCAAAATTGGCTATTTATTCATTTTTACGCATATTGTGGCATTTAGGTCCTCCGTAAACCCTTTTATTGGCATTGCGAATCAGGATATAGCTATAGTGTCACAGTCATTTTTTTTATTTCACTATTCACCGCTTCAATTTGAATATTGAAACATAAACTATTTCATTATTCATTATTCATTTTTTAATATTGAATAGTGAATTGTGAACTATTTTCATATTATTCATTATTGAATAATGAATAATGAACTATGAATAAAGGACGTACTTCAGCGCGGTATATATATATCCATTAGTTACATGTCCTTATGTGGATTCATAAACCATTTCGATATACTATATGCTATTCAGGTCTCGGACAGTGACATTCCCATCTTCGGGTTTATATGCGTACAGACACTGCATGTCTTTTGCTAAATAATGTAATGTAACCTCTTAATGTCGTTTGTGTTGCTTGTCTCGTTAGGTTGCTGTCTTGTTGACGTTTTCTCCAATTTAACATAGTAGCTACATGTGGTATCAATATTTATTTCTTTACTTCATTTTTCAGTCTCTTAATTATTACTACTAAAAAAATTAAAAATGCAACGAAAATAGTTGAAGGAACCTTAAGATCTGCAAAATATTTGAAAGAATCATTATCATTCAATTTATTCCTTTGAATGTTGCTACCTTTGTATTCATAAGCTTCCTCTGCCAATATAAACTGACCGCCACGAAATAGCTCAATTTTGTTGAAAGTGGCTTTAAACACTCATCGATCAATCAATCAATCAATCCCATACCAGAGGGAAAATACCTTATTAATATATCGACCAAATAAAGACACACTTTATAATTTTTGTTGACTTTTTATACAAAGTTACTCCAGATGTAAGAACATTTTTGGTATTCAAGGATAATAAGGGGGAACATCCAAATATATAACAAGTACGGATTTAGCAAAAAAATAGATATTTTTAATTAGGATTTACCTTTAAGATTAACCTGCTATACGGTTCAAACCATATAATGCTAACTGACTTAAATTTTACTGAAATCTCTCTTCTCAAATCGCAATCAGCCGTAGAACAAATGTGGCATGTTGATAAGCATGGAAAAATGAAAACGACATTAATCATGCAAATCTCAATTTCAAAGAGAAGACATTATTATTTAATATACATCATGAAAAATTTCGAAAGAGAATTAACTAAATACAAAATTAATAATTACAAATGATCGGATTGTTGATATCCCAGATTACATTAGATATCATACTTACCTTTAAAAGCAATATACATGTAAATTGGAGCACATTATAACCTAATTACTTTTATCTCAAAATAAATGTCATGTGATCTCTTCAAAGTTCAATTATGTGTATTCATTTTATTTTAATTATTGTAAATGTTGAATCAGTCCCACCATAAAGATAGTAAGAACCATCAGATTCCAGCCAGACTTGATCATTTAGATTTAACTTCCGTATTAAGGTCACAGCACCAATTCGGTCTTGAATTTCACCATCGTTAGTATGGTCAATGATTGCTCGTGAAATATAATTCCCATTCAGAATAATATAGTAAAAAGCATGCGGGGAATACGACATCATAGAAGCCGATATTATGTACAATCCTTCATGTTCGCACGTGAACTTTCCCGTAGTCTTGTAAGCGGTTAGATTCGTGATTCCTACGCTGTACTGTACATTGTCAAATTTAATTGTGAACTTGGTAATGCTTTCTTTTCCTGCTGACGATGGATGAGCGGTAATTGCAACTACAATAATTGAATTGAAAATCAATAGAATTAGAAATAACATATTGAACAGGTTTTAGTTTTCAAATGATTAGAATATATCTACTGTAATATTTTATTCTCCAAGATGAGATATGAATATAGGGCTAAGATGAAGTAATTTTGAAGGTCGATTTTTCTGTTAAAAATTTGCCCTATATCATCATGTTGTACTACAAAAAAATGGAGAAGACGGAACTAAGTTGAAAAACTTGTGTCTAATCCATTTGTTTTGTACAATAAAATATGTTTAAACTAAACTACAAAAAAAAATGTGTGATTTAAAAAAAAAAATAAAAAAAATCGAATCCTTTTTTGGTTTATTTTGTTGTTTTAATTTTCATAAGTTACATATTATTCACCAATTGTGATCATTCAGCTGTAGCCAGGCTCGAGGGCCGAAATAAAGTGGTGCTTCAACGTAAAAAGAACATGCAATAGAGCTCATAATCAGGCCAACAATTTTCGTAAAATTTATATACAGGAATGACAAAAAATAGCAACCATATAAAATTTTCTTTAAAAATCCCCTTCACGAAATGAATATTAGATATGGGGGTCATAGTATTACGTTTCTTCCTTTAAAATATAAAATGGAAATATCTACACAATATTCCTGTCATGAGACACTACAGATATATACCATTATTGGAATGTTTTTCTTTTTCATAAGATTTGGGTAGATAATTTGTTTTATTTTTAATTATGATAATCAATACTAAAACAAATTGACCTTTACATGTTTATACATGATTTTTTTTATCCTATCACTACAAATGAAAACAAAACACAGTCATGTAGTTACCGTTTTAATATTCAATGGTTTATAATATCAAAAAACTTCCATAAACTATTATTGGTCAGCATAATTTTTTGGGGTTACCACCCTATCTTAGACGCATAATAAACCAAAGTTCTGCTACAGTCAAAATGATATCACAACTTACGGTTTACACGTACTAAACATATGTTCTCATCGCTGTTGTTCTAGTACTTTAATGTGTGTAAGATTTTCGTGAAATAATAAAATGTTCTTTATTGTCCTACCTCTTTCTGCATTCTTGTTTATCTGTTCCTGCAACATCGATATTGTCAAATTCTCCTGTTTTTCCTTTATTTCCATCTTACTGATTATTTCAGCTGTTGTCGAATTGTGATTCTGCTCAAGTCTCACTAATTGTTTAGAATGATTCTTTTCTAGTTCTCGAAGCTCCTCCATTAATTGATTGCTTGAGTTTGTATCTAGAGCGCTCAGTTCAGCTTTTTGTTCTATCGTAATCTTATACAAGGCAAGCAAATCTTGACTATGTGTACGTTCGTTTACAGTAAGGGAATGTGTTTGTGCAGAAACTGCCTCAAATTCCTGTTGCAAAGTTTTAATTTCCTGCAATGGTTTAATGTTTCCCAGTTGTTTCAAATCAAAAACGTCGTTGCTTATTTCACTGGTTTTGTTTTGTACTGACAACAATTGGCTTTTTATTAAATTGAATTCATTATTCACTGACTGCAATTGATTGTATTTGCGTTCTAAATCCGTATATTTGAGTTCAAGATCAATGTACCTTTGTTCTAAAGATGCATATGCTTGGCTAGAAACGCTTTGATTGTCCCTCTTTATAAATTTCTGGTCGATATTATCAAAACGTTGTCCCAGTTGAGAGGTTAGTACTGCAAGAGCATTGTCGACGTAGCGACGTAATTGTTGATCTTCTAAGTGTCTCGCCTTAGTCTCGGCATAAAATTCCGACGCCGTCACATATTGATTTGATGTTCCTGATGGACCGTTAGTACTTTGTGTCTTATCCAACAGAAACCCATCAGCAGAGAGGAACACAAGAAACAAAGGAAAAAACTTCGTCGCCATACTTGTGTTGACAAAGGATAAAGTAAGATTGAATATCTCATTTATTGATTTAATGATAAAATTTATCTACTAAAATATATATGTTTGCGTTTAGTTATATTATCAATTTTATAATGTCATATGGGTAGCTACATTCAATGAAGTGGACTTTGTACTGATACAAATACCGTCCTTGTAACGTAGAACTTAATAAACCCAATGATACACAAACGATGCACACAAAGCATATATGATAGGTAGGTAGGTAGGTAGGTAGGTAGGTAGGTAGGTAGGTAGGTAGGTAGGTTGGTTGGTTGGTTGGTTGGTTGGTTGGTTGGTAGGTAGGTAGGTAGGTAGGTTGGTTGGTTGGTTGGTTGGTTGGTTGGTTGGTCGGTCGGTCGGTCGGTCGGTCGGTCGGTCGGTCGGTCGGTCGGTCAGTAGGTACCCAGCTAACACATAATATTTTCATGATATTATTGACTGGTTATATATATGTTTTTCAAAAATATTTACCAAAAATATTTTAAAGACATTTTTTTTACATCAGAAATTATGCATTAAGGATATTTTAACAATAATATTTCGTCCCAATGTTTGATTGCTAATATAAACACATTTTTTGTAAATATTTTTTTATAATGAATAATAAATATTCTTAGCTGATGTTTTTAAAACGTTAAATATACAGTTTTATAAATGAGAACAATTGTATGTCGAGGAGATATTTCTTTGCAATATTCAATCAATATCTGATGGACATTTTTATATAAGATTTAATATATATATTTTTTAGATGTGTAAAAGAAAATAAAAAACATTTTTGATTTACATCTATGTAAAGCATAGGTTTGATGTATAATAAAATATCTTTTGATGTAACATCAATATACTTTTCTTGTCCTAATCAAAAATATAAAAATGGTAATATCTAATGAATATTTCAATAACATCATAACAATATATTTTTTTCGATTTTATTCAGAAAATATTAGTTAAAGACTGTTTCATAATAGTTTTAAGATAATATGTTTAATAGATATTTGTAAGATGTATGCTAGAAATGTTCTCCAAATGTTTGTCAGTGATATTTGAGTGAAGCACATGTTTGATATGAAAAAAGAAATATTTTATAAACATGTTTACATAATATTTTTAATTGATATTTGTAAGATGTACGACAAATGTTTTTCTTATGTTTGTTAGTGATATTTGTGTGAAGTCCATGATGTTTGATATGAAAAAGAAAATATTTTTTATATAATTTTTTAATCAGATTAACATGAATGTCTCCTCATTTTTGATAGAAAAGTCTTAACAATTCTAATATAACTTAAATGAAAATTCAAATCAAGTCAAAAGAAAAATTATCTAGCGAATAACGATTGTGTTCTAAGAGCATTGAGGACCCAGTAAAAATCAAAATGATAAAGTCATACCAAATAGAACTACGATAATATGTGCCTAGAACTAGAAAATTCTTTGTATTTTGCCTAATTCAAAGTTTTTTAAACAGTGTTTATAAAAAATATCATTGATATTTCATGCCAATAAAGAAATATAAGCCAACATTGTGCCAACAATATGCCAACGTAGTAGGTACTTATCTCCCCCCTTTATACCACATACTTGAAAATTAAATTAATTCAATGTTCTAACAAAAATGTGCTCTTCCTTCTCTTTATCTAACATTTTCAAATCTGTGTAGTCATTTAAATGTATTTACCTAAATAATTGACTAATTTTATGCACAAACAAAAAATATTCAAAACCAGCCCAAAACAACAAATACAATTTGAATATACTTTCATTATTTACATTTTCTTGTATATCAACACATCATTGACACGAGTGAAATTTCTTACTCTCCAATTGATAATTGTTAATCGACTGAATATATCTATAATACTAAAATTACGAGGTCCAATTTGTCAGCCGTCATCACGTAAAAACGACGAATTACAGAATTCAACTTTATATATAACTAATATAGTACAAAAGTGTAGATTAAAAAGTTACACCACTCCAGGCCCTTTTGTTTTCCACGTAATTAATATTGCCAATAATTAAGAAGTTCCGGGTCGAGTCCGCTACCGATACCAATAGTATAGTTACCTGTTACCTATTACCTTATCTGTACGTTCCGCATCTGACAGGCACACCACCAAACGTTGTATTCAGGATTAATATGCTATATACACGGGCCATAACCACAGGGTTGACACTACTAAATTGTCAAATTGTTACCTATTGTAGTATTTTAATCAGTAACACTTTCTAAGATAACAATACGAATACTAAAAATCTGGACTAAAAATAAGGCGTATAGGTACAGTTTTCAATTTGTTAGTGGGCATGACGTAAAACAGCGAAGCAAAGAATTCAACTGTATTTATAACTTATATAGGACAATGCTGTTGATTAAAAAATACTCCATTCCAGGACCTTTTGTTTTCCAAATAATTAATATTATTGTTTCAGTTCGACGGGTTCAAACAGAAAGACTTGAAAGCAGAGAAAAACTGTGTATCTTATAATCGGCATGACTTTATCAGATGACAATACTAATACTAAAATAAGGCTTGCGCATAGTTATATACTTTAATTCAGTCACGGACCCGTGATATCACGGGTGTGTGTTCTAGTAGTATATATTAAAATATCAACCAATAGAACTTATGAATTGACTTATAATCATCCAATTCAATGCCTCAACTTTTTATTAAAATGAGAATAAGGTTGACAGACTGTATTTAAAAAAAACATTAGGTAGACATCAATAAAACATATCCTAGACATTAGAAGAATATTTTGTCCAGATGTTTGAAAGATGTTGTCTGGATATTTTCAATTGAAACTGAATTATATCAAAATTATGTTATTTCAATATAAAATCAAGATATTTAAAAATAATGCTCTTTAAACATTCAGAACAAATATTTCCAGAAAATATGCTATTCACATGAGTACAGCCAGACATATCACATCAAAAACATGTTTTTGAATGATATTTTGGTGATATTTTGCAATATATTTTAAAAATATCAATAAAATGTTTTTGTGCTACCTGGGTAGGTAGGTAGGTAGGTAGGTAGGTAGGTTAGTTACACAAATCTTATATCTTTCATCAGTTTAAATTCCATTCCAATCATGTAACTATTTGAAACTATACAATTTAACCTCGGTGAAGTGCCTTCAAATATGAGCTGGCAAGAAAGATTTGTATACAGACGATGTATGAAAAATGATAACAATACCTCACATAACACTTTGGTGCTAAGTTGGCTAATAGGTACAGAAAAGTATTCTTTTATTGTATGTCTGGAAATATGAAAATAAGTTATATAAAAGATTTTACTTTCAAATGTGTCATCCAAAGATATATACAACCATTTAAATAACAAAAATGATGAGAGACCACTAGGATTTTCCAAATGGAAAAACATCTTCAATCTAGAATCAATCACTCCAATAAATAATGTGCTTCAATTTACTTTTACCTATTTAATAAATAACAAATATAAAATGTTAAGATGGAAATTACTCCATTACATCCTCCCATGTAAACAATTATTACTACAATGGCACATACAAGAAACAAGTATGTGTGACTTGTGTAACTTGACTGAAGATTATGAACACTTTTTTCTCAAATGTCAATTCTTTCATGAATTTTGGAAGAAAATATATGTACTTGTAAGCAAAATCAAAATTGGGTCACATATTTTTAATTTTAAAACTTTAGTACTGGGCTATAAAATACATGATCCTATGTATAATGATATAAATCTCTTCCTAACTGTCTTAATATATTCAGTTCATAAAAGTACTCATATATCAAATTATAAACAAAAAGGCATAGACGCTTATGCAGTTTTTAGAAATGAATTTTTAAACACATACGAAATTAACAAATATATTAATTCTAAAAACAGCAAATTTTTAAATGATGTAAAAAGATACATATGATCATGAATAGCTAGATTTAATATATTTTCATGTATAAAATTTGTGTAGCAAAAGTTGACAATATATCTGAACACGTGGTAATAAACCGAAACAGCATGCTTCGCGAAAATGTACAGAATTTTGTCTCAAAACGCATTTATTACACACTTTATCACTTAATCAAATGAATTTCCATTTACAATGTCGAAACTTACCACATATAATTTTTAACTTAAGTTTAAGTTGTTCGTGAGTATCAATAAAACGTATAAATTAATCCGCACAACTTCAACGGTTTTCATCAATAAGGTTAAAGGTCAATGATCATAAAGTTTTAATCTTTAGAAACAAAACCGGACAAAACTGTACACTCTCCGTAATCATGAAACAATATAGTTTGTCAAATGTTTGTAATAACCATGAACTGTAAAACTAACAAACTATCTATACATATGAATTCACTGCATAAATTCCCTGGTTATCCAGTGACTAATTTACAGGGATACTCTGCCAACTGCTGTAGGTCGAGTAATTTGTAACAACAGCAAAGAAAAGTGCAATAAAGATATTATTTTATAAAAAAAAAAAAAAAAAAAAAACACTTTCAAATGTAAGATTGTTTTTTACTTAATGTCAAATATAATGTATTTGTTTATGATTATTGATTTCTAGAAGGGTAAACGAAAAGTGAAACATAATACTATCACGACTTTTCAGTATTTGACTGCATTTGAAAAAGGAAAAGTATTGCAGATGGTTTTTTTACAATTTTTTCTCCTCGAAGGTTTGTAAAGAACTGAAAGATATAAATAATGGACTTTGAATGAAAGTGATGATGCATTTTAAAATTGTGGTAAACAAATAGGGCAGCGCAGTTAATACCTAGGCCACAAATTTAGATTTAACAACCAATGATTAAAATTAAAACAATTTAATTTAATTCTAAAAGTATGGTAAGCTTGTGAGTTACGCCCCTTTACATATTATCTACGATGTATAAATTAACAGATAGTTGAAATGTGTGTTAAAACACCTTGCATTATATAGCGGCTGTTGGAATTCCTGTATTTCACTATTTGATTATGCTTTCTTTTATTTGGCTGCATTTCGGACGAAAAATGGGGTGCTGCTAAAAGGCGGAAACGGAAAACGGAACGAAATAAAGAACGGAAACGGAATATGGAAACAGAAAGAATTAACGACTTTTCTTTTTGTGTATTTTATTTAGTACATAGGCATGTTTTATAAAGTAAAACACATGTTAAAAAGAAAGAAAAACAGAGGAATGAATATAAGATAAAAATTTTAAAAGCATAAAGTATTGAAATGATTGACCGGAGATGATGAGACTATGTTTTTAAAATACAATAAGGGGGAAGTATATTGTACGCTAATTTTAAATTGCGTAGCACACTTGAAATGGTTCCAGTGGTTTATTATTTTAAGTTCTACTTGAGACCATGAACGTACGTCGATCATACGATTTACTATAGTCTGTTCGACTTTTCTTTGAATTGAATATGTCTGATAAACGTCAATAGCCTGAGACATATAATATGTCTCTGATACGACAGTAATCCAACAACACAAACAAATCTACATACGACCTAAAAAAATGGAAATTCGCCTCGATTTTAGTTAGGTTGTGGAGTAATACATTTTTTGGGAAATGCTTTTCGTCATTAAATCTTTGTTTCTTTTTTGAATGCTTTGAATTAGGATAAGTGAAGTGGTGTATCTTGTTGCGTTGTTCTGCATTGGTGATTTTTCTTGTTTAATGGAAAGAAAACGTACAAGAAACCCGATAGAAAAAAGAAGTATCGACAACAACCAATAAGAAAACCTGGGAACGAGACATAGAAACTTGGATACACTTTATTTTTATGTAAAACATGACAAAATCACTCACTATACAAAGTCTTTCTCATCCAATTACAATCCTGAAGTACGTTGTTGGTATTAACATCGGAAAAGCATTACCATATGCCCTCCTAGACTTTAAAAACAATAAATACAAATTGATGTGATAAAACTGGCGGAAAATCAGTAGCCTATATGGATATACGATTCGAACAATTCCCTTTTTAAGTTGTTCAAGCTGTAGTCAAGTCCTAGGGTTTCTCAAAATAAAATTGTCCACATAATTTTGAATGTAACGCGCTTAATTCTTCTCTGAAAATTAAATCCCTTTTAGCCGTGGATTTTATTTTATAATATATCGTCACGCATTCTGCAAGCTGTTTTACTATAATTGAAAACATTAAAATAGATGCAAAAGATATCATAGGGATATTCAAACTAACAAGTCGAAAATAAACTGACAACACCATGGATAAAAAAATGACCAACAAACAAAAGTACACAAAACACACACATATACAACTTAAGACTGATCAACACGAACCCCACCAAAAAACTGAAGGTGTTCTGTATTTAGTTGATGACTTCTTAGTAGATTAAATTATAGTGAACTGTTAATCAATACTTCTGCTCTGTCATGATCGTTTTCTGATTTTTCCTTATTCAGTCTCATCTTCACTAGAGACTTTTGATGCCTGCCGATAAAGATTAGCAAGTCATTGGACATGATATTTTGTTTCTTGTACAATAAGATCCCAAGCACTGATATTCTCTAATAAAGTTGTGTACTGAAGCTTTAGTACACATCGACGAAAAGGGATATCAACATTAGTTGTTGTTTCTTCGTGGAGGTTTTCATCTGGTTTATACAAACAACAAAAGTAACATACACAGTCTGGCATTGCTAATTTTCATGATAAGCTGGTTTGCAGCTGCGATTGCCTGTTGTTTTTACATATCATCTGTATCCTTTTGATGTCTAATTTTAGTTCTGTGTTAAGATGGCAGGCCTTATGCCATGTGGCATTGTTTTTTTTTTTTTGCATGGTACAAAGAAGACCACTGCCATCAGATTGGTCATAGACGGTTAAGATCGAAGTTCTTTGTATTTAACAAGATTTCCGCCAAAGTAACATATCCTGCACCAGTATTGATACACTTTGGAGGTGTAGGGCATTGCAGCTATTCGTCTGTCATATTTTGACAAATTATACATTTAACATTGAGAATGGAAATGGGAAAGATGTCAAAGAGACAACAAACTGACCAAAGAGCAGACAACAGCTGATTGCACCAATGGTTGTTCAATGAAGCGAGAAATTCCCGCACCTGGAGGTGGTCCTCAGCTGGTCCCTATAAAAAAAATTGTGTACTAGTTCAGTGAAAATGGATGTCACACTAAACTCCAAAACATATAAATGAACTTAAAATAAAGTCCAGCCAACCTCTACAACATTTGAGGAAGAACTACCTGGGCTTTGATCATCTTATGTCTCAATAAGTTTAAATCTTTGAGAGCTCATCTTTGAATTGTTATTTAGACTCTTGATTTATAAAGTGTATGTCTATCTGCATTCAAATATAATAATGAAACAATATTGTTCACCATATGAATTGAATTTTAATGGTCTTCAAATAAATAAATAAATTATACATGATTCTATTACATCCCTCTTCTCACCTTTTGCAAATTAAAAGTCGACATTTTTCTTGAATTTTAACATGAACTTTTGACCGGAAGTTGACCAAACGTCACCTAATTGCTGCTTGAACAGTACTGAAAACCAATAAATGTGATTCAGATCAATTAAAACATCAGGTCTTGTAGTTAAAACTAAAAAAATTGAGCGAGATTTGAGAAAAGTTGAAATTTTAACATGCATCCGCCATTTTGGATTTTACCGGAAGTTAACTATATTTCCAGCTTGCCTCCATATCTTAAATTAAAGAGTATAGATAAAAGTATGTTTGAGCAAAATTTGGTGCTTTTAACACGAAGTGCACAATTCCTTCATATATTGCACCTATCTGCTGGACTAGTAGACCTGCCTTATTCTTTAGTTGTAGTATACTTTGAGAGTTCTTATTTAGCTGACCTGGCAGTGGCCCAACGGGCCGAGTGAGTTTTTCTCATCACTTGACGTCTGTCGTCCGTCTTCGACGTTGTTAACTTTTACAAAAATTTCTGAAACTACTGGTCTACGTTTTACCGAACTATGTCCTTCTAAGAAGTCGTCTGACATTATTGGTTAAACGTGTCCACAATTGTCATTGGTGTGTCTAGTATAAAAATGTATTTGATAACCCTTCTGCTGCTATGGCTAACTTTAGAACATCGGGATAAAATGCAAGTGTTGTCTATTGAAAAACCGCTATGCATAGGGAAAACCTGACTGGGAAGACATGTTCAGACTGTTAAGCTCTACCTAATGTCCCTATACGTCAAAACTGTCAAATGTTTAATAATAGGAGTTTTGGCCCTTATATGATGAATTTTACCATTTTTTTTATGTTTGCCTTTTATATTGAAATATATAATAACTATAAAGAAACTTTTATAACAAAAAATATCAGCAAGACAATATCTACAATCAAGTAGCCAAATTCTGTCGTAATAATAAGTAGACTATTTATAGGACTGATTGCCCTTAATTGAAGACTTTTTTACACTTAATTGTTTTTTGGGGAAACAGTAAAGAAGATAGAGAGAAACTGTAAACAGAAAATGTTCAGCAATTCAAGATAAACAAAAATTAAATATTTTTTATGAACAATTCAGGTTTATAATGTTGGAGGGTTCTCATTGTTGAAGATGCACATAGACCTAGATGAGTGACACGTACTCTTTCTAGTCTCTATCTTTTTTTTAGCTGCTATGTATTTCCAAAGCTGTTTACTATTTTCCTTGATATCTACTAACCGATTTTCACATACTTGTTGTGTGAATTAGTTATTTCAGTCGTTATTGATTTTCGTAGTTCTCTTCATTCTTTTCCTTAATTCAAACCAAGGATTTGTATAGTAAGAAGGATTGGAATCTCGTGGACTTTTGCATAGACTGTTATAGAAATAACACATAGCTGAGAGGCTGACAGAGCAGACTGTTACCCCGAGAAAACATTGTAAACCGCGGCGAAGCCAATGTTGACAAAGTCTTTTTGAGGGGTAACAAATTAATCTGCTCTATCACCTTTTCAGCTATATGTTATTTACTTTATTAAACTGAATTTAATTTTCTGTTATTGTTGTTTGTTCAATTTTAAATGCAAAATAATAAACTATGACATCTTGTACATAACAACCATCCCTATTTAGTAAAGCGCATACATGATAAAGCG
>CM034351.1:52449472-52499704 GCA_019925275.1 Mytilus edulis
AGACCATGGAAGTAGGTTCTTAATATTGAAGACTCGATCACTTTGATAAGCGACTAGTCTAAGTGCCGCATGTTAAAATAGTCTGTAGGATAAATTCGTTACACAGTATGATAGTGACCTAAACCGATGTATATGGAGTCAGTAAATTTCATATGAGGTTCGAGCTTCGCTCTCACCATATATGGAATTTACTGACCCCATACATATCGTTCAAAATCTGTAATTGAAATTTGCCATTTAATTATGGTTCCAATCACATAGATACCATACAAAAATTTAACGCCAACCTCAAAACTCGTTCATATGACGTCACGATTTGAAAATGCGCTTTCATGGAATTTTAAATTATTTTAATTTCGTATATTTTTTATAGCTCTGATGCATTAATTATTTGTGTTATGCAGGCATATCATAAGAATATTGGTTCTTTTTCAATTGTAGTAGAGCGAAATTTAGATTTGTGTTTGCACATAGGTTACAATACATGTGGATTTACGGGGGGAGTTAAATTAAAACATCCATGTGTGACATTGTGTCTTGGTTTCATGTGTATGCCTATGTAAGTTATGCAGTTGTAATTTCACAGCAAAACGTATAACGTAAGATTGAAAATTATCATATTTATAACAAGAACTATCTTTAAAAAAGATATCCGACGTATTTAAATTTGAGTATATGTTTAAAACTATCATTTCGATAACCTTCAGAAGCACAAAGATACCATTTTTAAAATAACGTTTTCTCTGTTTGTGTTCAGTATTATCGGTCCTCGTATCTTTCTGTTTACATTCACCAAAACCCCGCGGAAATCTCACATGCGTAGGTGCGTTCTAAAACATTTACGTTCGTACAACAAAGTTTACATTAAAAATTATATAATTGTCCCGAATAAACAGCTGTCACGGATGCAAAGAGCTATTGGAGAAACAATTATTTTAATAAAAATATAAATCTTTGTAAGATCTAGTTCAAATATTTATAGTTTTTCACTTGCTTTTCATCACGATATAATTAACGAGACGTTTTTTCAAACACAACCAAATCACCCACCATGACAGCATTTTGTCCAATCACAGAAAGGATTTTTGAGCTTGCGTTTTCTGTTGCCATAGTTAAGCGTCCTTAAGTTCAAAGGGCACAAACCGAAATTAGACCGACTACGTCGGAAAAATAAGGAGATGTGGTATGATTGCTCATGAGACAACTATACACTAAAGTTCAAGTGAAGTGCATGTATTAAAGCAATTATAAACAACCGTATGGCCTTCAACAACGAGAAACACCCATACCATATAGTCGGCTATAAAAGGCCCCGACAAGCAAAACT
This sequence comes from Mytilus edulis, assembly GCA_019925275.1. NCBI lineage: Eukaryota > Metazoa > Mollusca > Bivalvia > Mytilida > Mytilidae > Mytilus > Mytilus edulis. Next base: position 52,450,800 of record CM034351.1, read on the forward strand.
AAAAGATTTGTTTTCCATATGTGGTAGTTCTTACCTGTGGTATTTCCAAAATATTACTGTATCTAAAAGAATATTTAGTGTGTTTAATTTGGAGTAAATTTTGTACACATACAGGAGCCAAATTATTTAAAATTTTATAAGTCTCAAGTACCATTGTCCTGATACGTCTTACTTGTAGGGTTGGAACCTTTGCGTTCTCAAGAAGAGTTTCAGAGGATGATAAGTAGTCGTCATATACAAATCATAATGCTCTCTCTTGTACATTTTCAAGTTTTTAGAATTTTCTCTCTGTACAAAAATGCCAAGCCAAACCAGACAACAAAGATGGCAAGACCGATCTAAACCACAAGCTTCATCAGCCAATCAGGATGAACGAAGATGTTTTAGATGTGGAAAACTAGGTCACTTAAAGTTAGGATGTATTGAGAAACTGGATAAAGATGGAAAACCTTTAAACTTCAAGAAGTCTATGGAGCATCGATAGACTTATGTACATCAGGAACAGCATCAGGTCCTAATAGTTTACCACCAGGATTGTATGGAAAGCCAACAGAAACTGAAGTACTTTATGGAAAAACAGTAAAGACTTTACTTGATACAGGATCAACAGTGTCTACTATCAGTCATACTTATTACCACAGCAACCTAACAGATATACCTTCACTACACATGAACGAGCTACTTGATATTGAATGTGCTGATGGAAAACAACTACCATATGAAGGATATCTGGAAACTGAAATTATACTCCCACGTGCACATCAGACCAACACTTCTCCATGCTTACTGTTAGTGATACCGGATAGCAACTATAAAACTCAGATGCCATTGCTTCTTGGAACTAACACTCATCAACCAGTCATGGAGTCATTGAAAGATCAACATGGGACAAGATTTCTACAGTCATGCAACTTAACAACACCATGGTACTTGACTTTTCGATCCATCACACTTAGAGAAAAGGAACTTAGCCGCAATAACAACGCATTAGCTATAGTCAGAAATGCTGTGAATAAACCTGTTACCATCAAACCAAATTCAACCATAAAGATAGAAGGATACACTGATAAAGAGATACCATACAGTATAACTGCAGCAATGTTACATTCATCTGAACTTCAACCGAATTGGAAAGATTTAGATATAGAACCTATACTTTTGGATTACAGATACAGGAACAACGGAAAGATAGACGTTCAGATTGCAAATGTTACCACAAGGACTATTACCATCCAACAAAAAGCTGTCTTATTTGCAATACAACCAGTCAACATTGAACAACAACCAACAGATCAACTTCAGCAACATCGTCAATACTTGAACAAATGGAAATTACAGAAAGTGACTTAACCGAAGATCAACTAGAAAGAGGGATAGAATTCATCAAATCATTTGAAGATCTATTTGCCAAGAATGATGAAGATATTGGAAACACAGAAGTGAAACACAACATTGATTTGATTGATACCAGACCATTCAAACAACGATAAAAAAAGAACTCCACCAGCTTTGTACGATGAAGTTAAGTCACATCTTTGACAACTATTGTCAAATGGTACCATCAGACCATCACACAGTCCATATGCATCTAACGTGGTACTTGTACGCAAGAAGAACGGAAAACTGAGACTGTGTGTGGATTATCGTCAATTGAACAACCTGACAATAAAGGACAGCTACGCTATACTAAGAATAGAAGATCTGCTCGATTTGCTAGCTGGAAGTACATTTTTTACCTGCGTAAATATGAAAAGTGGATACCATTAGGTGGAGATCCTGGAAGAGCACAAAGAAAGGACTGCATTTACGGTAGGTCCACTAGGATTCTTCGAATACAACCGGATGACATTTGGATTGACCAATTCACCTGCCACGTATCAGAGGATGATGGAAGAATGCTTATCTGACTTACATCTCAAGATCTGCTGTATCTTCATCGATGATGTCATCATCTTTGGAAAGACCTTTGAAGAACAACTGGAAAATCATCGCCTTGTTTTCGACAGGATACGTCAACCCAACATGAAGTTAGCACCAGATAAATGTTCATTCTGCAAGAGGAAAGTCAAGTACGTCGGACATGTTGTCTCAGCAGATGGTGTTGAGATCGATCCAGCAAAGACAGAGAAGGCAGTGAGTTGGCCTAAACCTACTAACCCGGAAGATGTCAGGAGATTTTTAGGATTTGTTGGCTATTATCGACGATTCATCAAACAGTTTAACCAAATCAGCAAACCACTTACCGATTTGATACCAAATCCAACTGTAAAGAAATCATCAAAGAAACACCAACAGAAACCATGGCAATGGGGAGAAGAACAGGAGTCAGCATTTAAGAGATTCAAGAAGTTGCTTATATCAGCACCTATACTAGGATACGCCAACAGTGAATTACCCTATGAACTGCACACAGACGCCTCCGGTACAGCACTAGGAACAGTTTTATACCAGGAACAACAGGGAATTAAGAGGGTAATCAGCTATGCCAGTAGAGGTCTTACAAAGTCCGAAAAGAGATACCCACCGCATAAACTGGAGTTTCTAGCACTGAAGTGGGCAGTTAGCGACAAGTTCAAAGATTATCTCTATGGAAGCAACTTCACGGTACTTACAGATAACAACCCCATGACCTATGTGCTTACAACAGCAAAGCTTGATGCCACTGGACACAGATGGTTGGCTGCTTTAGCCGCATTCAACTTTAACATCGTTTACCGTACAGGAAAGAAGAATGGTGATGCAGATGGACTTAGTCGTCTACCACAACCAACTGACAAGGATTCCACCAACAGAGAGACTATCTCCATAGATCTAGAATCTGTAAAGACCATCTGTAACTATATTCTTCCAGGAGCATACATTGACAGCTTGCTGTTAACCCAGCTGTAATACCATCACAGGAAGAAGATATACCAGATACTGAAACAGTGGATTGGGCAACTGCACAAGCCATGGATACTACCATCAAGTCTCTTGTGAAGTACTTCATCGAAGGAAAGAAACCGACAACTGCAGATATTGGACCAACACCACTACTGCGACAGTTCCAATACCTCAAGATGAAAGGTGGTATACTTTACAGAGAAGTTACTATTGGAGAAGACAGGAAGTCACAGTTAGTTCTGCCATCACCAAACATCAGCGTTGTATTAGAGGCACTTCACAACGACATGGGACATCCCGGAAAGGATAGGACTCTATCACTGATTCGTGACTGATTTTACTGGCCTGGAATGGACACAGATGTGAAGGATTGGATAATACAGTGTGGTAGATGCATAAAGAGAAAAACACCAGCCCGTCAGAGAGCACCTTTGGTCAGCATTGAAACTCAGTTTCCACTTCAACTTGTCTGTTTGGATTTTCTCACACTGGAGCAGTCAAAAGTAGGTCACCAGAACATACTGGTCATTACCGACCATTTTACCAGATATGCTCAAGCAATAACAACCAGAAATCAAACAGCAAAGACCACAGCACAAGCACTCTTTGATAACTTTATTACATACGGAATACTACAGAGGATCCATTCTGATCAGGGAGCTAATTTCGAAAGTAAAGTTATTAAGGAGCTGTGCAATCTGACTGGAATGAAGAAGTCAAGGACTACACCCTATAATCCCATGGGGAACGGGATGTGCGAGAGATTTAACCGTACTCTTCTTGGTATGCTTGGAACCTTGGAATCTCAGCAGAAAGCCAACTGGAAGCTCTACGTTTCACCCATGGTACATGCGTACAACTGTACCCGCCATGAGTCCACTAGTACTGGAGTAGCACCTTACTTTCTTATATTTGGAAGAAACCCAAGACTACCCATCGAGTTAGCGTTTGGCTTACATAAGGATACCAAGTTACCAACAACTCAGTATGTAAAGGATCTACGAGACAGATTATCACATGCATACCAACTTGCAGCTGAAGCATCAAAGATTGCACAAGCCAATCAGAAAGAGGGCTACGATCTACGTATAAGAGGAGCAGCAGTACAGAAGGGAGATCGTGTTCTTGTAAAGATTGTGGCTTTTGTTGCAAGCACAAACTAGCGGATACATGGGAAGATACTCCATATGTAGTCATTGCCCAGCCGAATTTAGATATTCCCGTTTTCACAGTTGTCAAAGAGAACGGAGAAGGACGAACAAGGAATCTTTACAGGAATTTATTGCTACCTGTAGGGTATATCAGAAAAGAAGTACCAACTGTTATACCACAACCAGTTCCAAGACCAAGGACAAAACTACAGAGGACAATAGCTGAACACCGGACTACTTCTAGTGAATCCAGTGGTGACTCATCTGATGATTCAGTGGATTATTTTGATGTAGATTATGTGTTGGAGAGAACAGTTGACAGTGAACCTACATTCACTGATGAACCAGCTGTAGATGTAACAGAACCAGCACAGGATGCCTTCATTCAATTAGGGGACGCCCAGCCTGAGGGGAACCAAGGGCCAGAAATGGAGACAGCGTCAGGAAGCGCTTCAGATATTATTGAGGATGTTATTCCACAGGAGGATACACCTGTAGAACATGAAGAGCAACCTCAGGAACCAGATACGTCACCGGTACCTGTCAGACGATCAGGGAGAGACCGTAAACCACCAGCATGGATTTCTTCTGGTCGGTGCGACATCTCACCATTTGGGACTACCTCTGTTGGTCATACTAGTACCATGGAATATTCGAAACCAACAGCTGAGTGGCAAGAGAAGGCTGGGTATATAACATCTTTAGCTAGAACACCATTATTCTCAGGATTACAACGAGAAGCAGCCTTAGCCATTCTGGATATAGTGAACCACCATTAGTTTCAGGAATGACGGGACGTCATTTTATAGCTGGGGGGAATGTGTGGTAGAGCTATATTTCTTATGTTTTATGTTAAATAAGATTTTATGTTATTAGAATATATAGTGGATATATTCTATTCTAAATAGAATACTTTTAATTTCTTTTTATTCTGATTTTAATGTAATAAATATAATACTAGTACTATGACCTATTTTGACCTATAGTTGTATTTCTTTTTACTTATTTGAAAACACGGGTCCCTGTCGAAAATGAAGAACATACTTTTTAGAAATCCAAAGCTTAGTTATATCTCATATATGCTTTTCAATTTTCTTTCAGTAGTGCTTAAAACAAACTATATGAAATCTGAATCAAACCAAACTGACAATAATAAGCCACTCAATCCTGCTACGGAATCCAAGTGCTTTTAAGATTTTAACAACTTATTTATAGTTTTTAAGAAATGGCTGATGTGAATGGGCTAGCATCTGTTATTAAAAAAGGACAATAACTACCAAATATAAAAAAAGGAACAGAACATAGCAAGGGGACATTCAAAACTAGAAGTAGATGAAAAACAGACAATATCATGGTGGGTACAAAAAAGACGAAAAAACGAAAAGACAAATGAACAGTCAACAAAACACTTAACAAAAAAAAAAAAAAAAAAAAACCGATTTCGCAACTTGAACACTAAAAAACCAGGGCTTCGGAAGAGTTAGCAGTTCTTGCTTCAGTAATGTCATCAGTCGCGTTCTCATGGCAAGTTGTTAAATATTGACTTATAGTATACTGGAGTGAACTACTAGTATACCATCTAATCCTGCAATAAGATTGGTTACCTTGACTGGCTATATGAGCCCATGTACCCTATGAACAAAAAACTCAGGACAGAATTATGGTATGGGTTCTCCCACCATCTTGGGTTGTAAAATAGCATAACAAAATATGTCTCGAATTTTATTTAGGTCAGAAAATTTCGATGCGAGAATCAAACTTTCTAATAGAAACTTTCATTTAAAACTGAACAAATTTATGTGATCTTATGTGATGGTCACTCATCTTTTAACCAAAGCAGAAAATCTTTGCTTGATTTAATTTTTTAAAAACTTATTAAGGTAACTCGGAAAAGGTAAGATTTATAAAGGAATCTTCAGGATATTTATTTATTTTATGCTATAGCAGGAAAAAACGTACGGTGACCCCTCATTTTTTCTTTTAATATTCCGAAAGCATTTTATAAGATCTAGAGCTATCTTCTCATATTTTATTTCAAAATTCTATCATTTATTTTACCTTCTATTTACATTATCATGTCTTTTCTCTGATTAATCCGTGTAAAGTGTGTTATTTTTTCACAAATTAAGCTTGAAAACAAGCTAGGTGACCTATCATCTTTATTATATTTTTAAATCTTTAAAAATATATATATCATTTTGGCAAACCTGTGAAAAAATTCGATCATTTTTTGTACTGTTTATCAAGACACCCCAGTATAACAAAATTGCTATTCGGGTTTGACAGGATATATAGGCTCATATTCCCTGTGACGATTCCTAATAACATATACTATTTTAATTTTCGGAAAATACTGATCGAACATGAGTTTTCTGAAACCGTTGTTAATAATCACATGATAAATTCAAAACATATCGTGAGGAAAATTTCATTTCTTAAAATTGAAAAAAAAATCCCCTTTTGCTTTTCTAATCTGTTTTTTTTTTCAACTTAAGAAAAGCACTTTGTATTTTTCTGACTATAATTTGTTTTATCCAAGTGGCCATCATAGTCAATGCGTCTTCCTGGTCAAAAGATCTACTCATCCAGGAAGTTTCAATACTATAAAAGACAGGGCCACCAGTATAAACTCACACTATTAGTGGATTGTAATTTGAAGAGAAATTAAAAAAGTAAGTATTTGTTTTTGTTTTTCTTTCTGTGATTTAAATCTACCAATCAGTAATATAATAAAATAAAAAAGAAGTTTTAAAGTTCTTGATAAATGTTGTTGCCTTGCTAAATACACTGACGCTAAAAATCCATAGTTTGTTAAAGAAACGTTTTCGCAAAAGAGATTGCATCAACTTTTAATTCAATATTCTATTTAAGTCTCGTCTCTCAATAACAAATAATACAAAATTACATTAATAAAATTCAGAATGAAAATAAAGATATATAAAGACTTCAACCGACTCAATAAAAAAAATGATTCACATTTAATTAATTGGGATTATCTCGGAAATTGTATACTTTTTCAATACTGATATGCAGTACAACGGGTAATTTATGGATACAAAATTTCATCAGAACACAAAAATATCGCACATAACATACAATTCGCCTTTATTAGATGGAAAATGATATCAAAACATAAGGAAATATAATTATAAGCGTCAAATACATAAAGGAAAAATAAAAATCACAAAAAAATGAACTCCGCAGGAAAAATTCAAAATGGAAAGTACTTAATCAAATGGCAAAATCAAAAGATGAAACACATCAAACGAATGGATAACAACTGTCATATTCCTGACTTGGTACTGGCATTTTCATATATTGAAAATGGTGGATTGAACTTGGTTTTATACACATCTTTTTTTTAAAAATGTAAAAAAAAACCCAGATAAAAGTGGGTGGATTGAATGAATTCTTTATTTGCAAGAAGCATATACATGCTATGGCAAACGAAAAAATATATACAATACATGACAAACAAACGACAGTAGTTACAGAGTATATAATAATATTAAGACAATATATTACGTGATCTTATTTTCCAAACTGCAATTAAATAATTGCTTAGTTTGTTACTGTAGATTTTTTTTAAATTACATTTATACACCTATAGATGATGTTGAACCTGATCCGTATTATTGCCGTTTGTTTGATGATGCTTCACGTTAGCGAAGGATGTTTTAGACATGACATTAATGATCGACAATCAGTCCGTGGCACACTGGAACCTCTCGGTGGAAGCAATTATAAAGTTGGTTTGGGATGGAATATGGATTTCAAACGACATGCACAGGTAAGATTAAGGGAAGATATTAACCCCCGCCCCCTGAACAATAAACAGCAAGCCTTGCTGTAAATCGCCAAGAATCTGTATCAATTATGAATAGACTTATTTAAAAGAGCTTACGAACAATCTGTCAATTTGACAACTACTAGATCTTAACTCGGAATACCCCAACAATTAACATTACTTTATTATCGTACCGGTCGCAATTTTGGCGTTTGCTTTATTTTCGCATGTTTAATTTTGACATTTTCATTTGGGGCACCAATTGCAAATGAACCAAACTAAAACTACAATAAAAAAAACCCAATTTACGGTAACTGCATGCAAGTTATATTTGCATGAACAGAATGTACTCACAGAACACACAACACACTGCAAATACACAAACGAAACCAAATAGGCTTCATAAAATTAAACGAAAAGCATACATAACTCCCTAATATAACACCTTTCACCCTTAAACCGACATATTTATCAACAGTTATCAAGCGTGCGTGATGATCTGGTATGAACACTTGTTAATGTATTTAAGTGATAATGTATGGTCCTCAAAATTTTTAATAGTGATTCCTCTTTGAACACAGTCTAGTTGTTATCTTCCTCATGTTTATGACTTTGTTACCATTTTCATGTTGTTAAAAAGAGTGTGAAAGAGTATACCTTTTAATCTTTTCCGGTAATATTTCTGAAGTTATATGTTATTATGTCTTTTTGAATTCGCCTTTAAAACATTGTCCCTATTGGATAATGGATTGGGATACCAGCCGATGAAATATTATTAAAACATAAAATTTTGAAAAATCTAGAAGTAAGAAAAAAACTGTTAACACAAAATGGCTTTGAAATTATATAGTAGTACGCACATTATTCCTCTCTATTTATTTTGATTTCTTTACGTGCTTTTTAGAAAAAAACAAATTAACTATCAAAATATGTAAAATATTACAAATCTTTCAATTAATTTAGGACCACCAGATGTTCCATGTAGATATAGATTATAAAGGTATTTCTGGACGCGACAGTCCACTTGACCCATGTGTATTCAATCCGTATGACTTGGATGTCAAAGGTTATATTACGAAAGGGGATTTGGAGAAGATATTCGTTTATTTCGGTGATGAAGTCAACACACCTGAAATTCTTCACACATTTTTTACAGAACTGGACATAGATGAAGGTTTGTTATAGGGTTGTCTTTCGGTTTTAATTATTTACGAACTTCAAACAGAGGTAAAATTGTCCTACTCTTCGCTATGTTGAGTAATTCAGGATTAGCATAGCAAAATCACCGCTGCTTCGGAGTTTTAATCATTTCAAGGGTTCATACAAGCTACAGGCATTTCACTCTCCAAACCCTGGACATGCATCGAGTCCGAATTCTGACCAAACGTGACTGTGTATTTAAACATTAAGCACAGACAAAAAGCCGATACCTTAATTAGGTTTTGATTGAAGAAGTTCAAGTATCAATGTTTCTGAATTCCTGCCAACCCTGGATGTTTTTTACTTTTTGACAGATAATCGGAATCCTTTAGTTTAATCCATATGAATAAATGTCAATATAAATTTCGCCCGCTAACCTACCGTTTTCTTTTTAATTATATTATACATAAAGTTTAAAAAGCAATTTTACAAATCTTACAAAATCCTTGTTTTTTTTCCCTAAATTTCGAGAGAAAAATGTGCCAGTGTTATGTAAATGAAAATTCTAGAGAGAATCATTTCCCGCCAAATTTTCAATTGATTTTATCTTAAAACCAAGGACACTTTCATGTTTTTTTGCTGTCAATTTGATGTAGTCTTTAAAAGTCAAAGCTTGTTATTTTGAAACAGTGGACAGTATTTAGGCGTAAGGCGTTTTTGTCCGTATTGGTCATAAAATTTTATTCGAAAAGAACGTAAAAAATCACTATTTTTATCTTAAACAATTTTCCCTTGAACTCATGATATTTTTTTGTACATACTTGTAGACAAAATGGTGACAAAAGAGGAATTCGACCTTAAAAAGAAAGATGTCATAACCGAAGAAAGCTGCAGTATAATAAAGGACAAAGATGCAATGGCTGCTGAACAGAACATGACATTGTTGAAATGATTTTGACTTTTTATATTCTCCCCTCAAGCCTAGACCTTATAGCTAATGCAAACTGCTCTCACAAACAAAGCACTGAATTCCAAATGTTCAAATTGTGATACATACGCTTAGATTAAAGTTGCATTGCCTTGCATTTCTCTTTATAATTATTTAATTTTGTATTGCCTTGTCTTGGCAATTTATATTTGCATCAAACTTAAATATTGTATTGTCTTTTTTCACTATATTCTACTTGACAGATCATGCCTCAAACAAGTATAAGTATTTCTTACATAATTTTTTTATAGACGAATTCAAATATTAAACTTTCATCTGAATTACTATTGGTTTTTTTTGATAAATCTGCAAAACATTTTTTTGGGTGCAAATTAGATTGTTGACCTGTACTTACAAAAAACGAATAATGTACGTAAATGTATTTTTGGAATGGGTAATTTTGAGGTGAAATATGAGGTTTTTAGAGAAAAATTACTCAAAGATGTGGGTTAACCTGTCATTATGCATCATTCAAAATATCAAAATTGAACTAATACTCGTAGCTTCTTGTGCAGTTTAAAGGTTGAAAAACTGAATGCATGTCGACCTGAAGATGTCACCTTTAGGGTTGCTGTTGTTTAATATTTCACAACTTAAATCACTTGATAAAAATACTCTACTATAGAAAGAATTATTTCAATGTACAAAAATCTTCTCCTACTGTCTTGGAACTTACAAGCGATATAGAGATCTACCCATTCTAAAGAATCTGAAAAACTATTTCAATGACACACATAATGGATAAAGTCATGTCAGGTTTGGGATTTTTTGTCAGATGTGCGGACTCCTTTGTTGTTGTTATTTTTACCTACGATACAGGTTAAACAATTATGCTCCATATCACCAACTTTTCTTTGCATAGAAGACTTTAGTACCTCATCAAAAGTCAATACCAAAATTTAAGCAATTTCTAGATGTTTTTCATATGAATTGAGACCCCAAATAATGTCAATACTAAATATAATGTAAAAGTCCTAGTCGGTCTTTCACCTACATTTAAAGAAAAGAAAATATATCAAAAAGGAGTTCAATAACCTACCAATATTTCAGCTTATTTAGCTCCCAAAATGTTGCTTTTCTGACTTATAGCATCAATTAAGGAATTCTAGATTTTTTTTAAATTTCGCTCTACTACATTGAATTTCTTATTTAAGTGTTGTGTTACATCTTTGTGTAACATCTTTTGGCGGAACAATTACAATTGACCCAGCGAGGTTAGGAACCACATAGCGTAGTTGTTGGTTGTTGTTGTTGTAAACTTTTTGTATTCCAAAGCTACAAAAATGAGCAAACAGAAACTGATTGCAATATAGGAAAAAACCTAAATCATATTTGCTGGATCTTCGCATGAAACATATATGCGTTATTTAAAAAAAAAATTCCAGGCTAAAAGAGAGACGAAAGATACCAAAGGGACATCCAAACTTGTAAGTCGAAAATTAACTAACAAAGCCATGACAAAAAAAAAGAAAGGAAAGAGACCAAAAGACAAACAGTATAGAAAAAATGAGCATACAAACCTAAAGACTAGGCAACCGCATAAACCAGCATTATCCGGGGCGGGGGGGGGGGGGATCTCGGTCGTTACGGAAGGGTAAGCAGATCTTGCTCCAATTTATTATGAGTAATATGATATCTATATTTGGTATTAGTGTGCCTTGTCTATGTTATTGTCAGTTTATTTTGTAATCTATGAGTTTGACTGTCCCTCTGGTATCTTTCAACCCTCTGTTTGAAGGTCTACATATCTGACAAACAGGGGTCACCTGACCTCGACCTCATTTAATGAAACAGTGATCGAGGTTACTGAGTTTACATTGTTAAGTCTGTATCTACTATACAATAAGCCACACGTCAACTATATTTGGTGTATGGAATGGTTGTAATGTGTACATGTCCAACTTGTAGGTTTGCTGACCTTATTAATAACCTCATTTTCACGGTTCATTGGACAATTTTTAGTTTTTGTGGCTTGGTTTACTTCTCAGATACTGTGAGCAATAAGTCCACTGCGATTTGTTTATGGAATAATGATTGTAAGATGTACATGTCTGTCTTGCAATTTCATATGAACTTGACCTCATTTTAATGTTTCATTAGTCAATGTTAAGTTTTCATCGTTTTGCCAGTTTATCAGAAACTATAAGCAATAGGTACGTATCTGTATAAATATCTGAATTTGTTTAATTCGCGTAGTAATCTTTATGATATATATAAAAAAAAATGGCCGGTGAATTATCAGTGATTAACTCAACAAACATTTTTAAACACGCAAACAACGAATAATTTGTACAAAATGAAAATTTCTCAAAATTCTCTTCAGATTTTTTTCCTCGAGATGAAGTGCCATGTGTCCTTATGTAATATACCAAATTGTAAAACAAACTGATGCATTCATTACTTCACAATAACAGAGATTTAAGCTGCATTTCATACAAAGCCATCATGTGTATCAATAAACAATTCTTATCACTTAATCAGAGGCATATACACTCATCTTCTTCTTTTTTTTTCTAGCTAGGGAATCGAAATCGAAAAATGAATGTGATTGGTTCCGAGTGAAAACTTTACGCAGTGTTGGGTAACACAAAAAATTATCTCAGGCAACGCTCGCAATATTTTACAATTAAGATTATGTACAACTTTGTTTCTCTTAGTTTTTTTTCAAAGAACGCCTTTAAGGCAGCCCTTAATCAATCGACTGTGTTGGTCGATGATACTGATGTTGGTAGATTATTCCAATCCCTGATGGTCCTTGGAAAGAATTATTGGCAAAATGCATCTGTACTGGTTCTGTCATCGCAGAAGCGTTTAAACAGCAGTCACATGTTTAGTGTTGGTAAAAAAGAAGATTTGGTATGATGGCCAATGAGACAATTCTCCACAAGAGACCAAATAACACAGAAGTTAACAACTATAGGTCACCGTACGGCCTTCAATAAGGAACAAAGCACATACCGCATAGTCAGCTATAATAGGCCCCGAAATGAAAATGTAAAACAACTCAAACGAGAAAACTAACGGCTTAATTTATTTACAAAAAATTAACGAAAAAACAAATATGTAACACATAAACAAACGACAACCACTGAATTACAGGCTTCTGACTTGGGACGGGCACAAACATACAGAATGTTGTGGGGTTAAATATGTTAGCGGGACGGCAACCCTCCCCTAACCTGTCTTTTTCGTACAGATGCAGTGGTGTAACAGTACAATATAAAAACGAACTATGAAAATCAGTTGAAAAAGGATTAACTCATCAAATTGATAAAAATACAAATACTACACACACAAGTGGACATGGCCAGGTACTTGTACATCCCAACAAAAAAAAACATTAAGTACAGATCTGAGAGTACTTGCAGTTACTGTCAGCTAGTTCAAAGCCACTAACAACTAATAAAAAAAAATCATGCATCAAGTACAAAAGTTGTTGTCCGCAAATCTTGACGCTCTTTTGCTGTACCTGCTCTATTGACTTAGTTTTATTTTGGTTAGTTGAGTCCCATACTGTACATGTTATTTCACACAAGGTCTTACCATGGACCATATGCAGCTGCTTTTAAAGGTTGCATTCACCATCTTTGATCACCCTTTAAAATACCATATTTCCAACAATATTTGTGATTTTTTTAACATTAAATCGTCATAACAGTTTTTTGTTTGTTTCACTTTTCTCGGCTGCGTATAAACCTTTTTCACAACCTACCCTCGACCTTTCAAAAATCCTAGCACGAGTGCTGAATTAGTTAAATATATGAATACGAATATAGAGATGGAAGGATGTTTATACGTTTGAATGAGAAAGATAGGTTGAAATATAAGTATAATAAACTCAAAGTTTACAGGTTGCTCGCTCCATCTTTTGATCACACCCTAAAAAAAATGCATTTCTTACGATTTATGTGATTTTTTTAAACAATTTTTTTTGTTTTGCTGCTTGAGAATATTTGTTGTGGCATTGCAACTTTGTTGCAGAAAGAAGGTAGTAACAACACTTACAAAGGTCAGTTATAGTGGTAGGAATATTGTCAACTTGTAATTCCTTAAATGACACTGTAAGACCTGTGTTTATTTTGATTCGTCTAAATACGAACTCACGTGTAGTCAGAAAATAAGCATCTTTTCTGCATAATAAAGTGTTTATTGAATAAATGCACATTTTTACCCATATAGGTTGAAGGCATACATAAATCAACATGAAAATTTTACAAAACATCATACAAAAAAAAACCAACATCAGAACAATAGTTATCAAAGGTACCAGAATTATAATTTAGTACGCCAGACGCGCGTTTCGTCTACATAAGACTCATCAGTGACGCTCATATCAAAATATTTAAAAGCCAAACAAGTACAAAATTGAAGAGCATTGAGGATCCAAAATTCCAAAAAGTTGTGCCAAATACGGCTAAGGTAATCTATGCCTGGGATAAGAAAATCCTTAGTTTTCCGAAAAATTCAAAGTTTTGAAAACAGGAAATTTATAAAAATGACCACATTATTGATATTCATGTCAACACCGAAATTTTGACTACTGGGCTGGTGATACCCTCGGGGACGAAACGTCCACCAGCAGTGGCATCGACCCAGTGGTGTAAATAGTTATCAAAGGTACCAGAATTACAATTTAGTACGCCAGACGCGCGTTTCGTCTACATAAGACTCGTCAAAATTATATACATGATAAAGAACCTTGCATCAACAATGTGAGAAGTCTATAGGTGGCTAGTTGAAATATCCAAATGTTGTCCTGATTTTCATACTTTTTTCCAATGACAACACAATGAGTATTCAAAATCTTCACCCTGGCCAACCAACAAAGAAGAATCTACCTGCTAGTTTTTTTGGTGGTTTCATGGTAGGTTGATATAAGTGTAGGAGGTTTTGATTTTGTTCGTATGAAAAGTCAAACAGAATACTTGAAAATAAGTATTTACTGCTGCTTTGTTAGGTATGCATCATTCAGGAGTAAGACCATAGAAAAGTCGTCAAAGAGTTGGAGAGACAGAAGTATGCACAAATACACTGTATGTTTATCGTTAAATAATGTATTTTAACCTTTAGATGTATTTTGAGTTGCTGGTCTTGTTAGGTCTTGCTGGTGTTTTCCCCAACTTTACATTCATATACTGAACATGTACTGTAGCTACATGTAGTATCAATATTTATTCATATACTGAACATGTACTGTAGCTACATGTAGTATCAATATTTATTCATATACTGAACATGTACTGTAGCTACATGTAGTATCAATATTTATTCATATACTGAACATTGTAGCTACATGTAGTATCAATATTTATTCATTTACTGAACATGTACTGTAGCTACATGTAGTATCAATATTTATTATGTACTGTAGCTACATGTAGTATCAATATTTATTAACTATTTCTTTACTTCATTTTTTAGTTTCTTACTACTACCAATAACATTACAAACGCAACACAAATAGTGGAATGAACCTTAAAAGAAACAAAAGATCTGCAAAATGTTTAAAAGAATACATTATCATTCATCTTATTGCTTTGAATGTTGCTACTTTTGTTTTATAAGCTTCCTCCATCAATAAAACTGACCGCCACGAAATAGAACAATGGTGCTCAAGTTGAAAGTGGCTTTAAACATGAATCAGTCAATCAAATTCATTAGAATAATCAGTTCCAGCACTTCGGACTGATATTTTCTCGTGGATCCGTAGAAAGTAGTATTCATAAGAAAATCAGTTTTGACAGTTGTAGGAATTATGATATATATGTCAAAAATAAATGATTCTTTTTGTATCAAATTTTAACACTTAATGGGAGGAAAACGTTCCTACTTGCTTGAGCCTGTTTTTCAAAAATAGATACTAGTACTTCTAATGTAATAAATATAATACTTATATGACCTTTGTATTTCTTTACTCATTCGAAAACACTGGTCCCTGCCGAAAAAGAAGAACATAATTTCTAGAAATCCAAAGCCTAGTTATATCTCAAATATGCTTTTCCAAAATGTATTAACAACTTATTTATAGTATTTAAAAATGGCTGGTGTAAATATTCTATTCTATCAAATAATAATACTAAAAAAGAAACATGACATAGCAAGGGGACATTCAAAACTATAGATAGATGACATCACGGTGGGTAGAAAAAAAGACAAAAAGACAAATGAACAGTTAATAAAACACTTTTAATAATAAAACAAACCAAAACTGCAATAATATTGACTACCTTGAGCGGCTTAATAAGCCTATGTACCCTGTGAACAAAATCTCAAGGCAGAATTGTGGGTATGGGTTCTCCTGCCATATATGGTTGTAAAATAGCAGAACACATTCGGCGTTTTGCATTTGCGCCGATTTTTTTTTTCTTAATTTGTGCCGATTTTTTTTCTATTCTCTGTGGCAAAGCATCCATAATTGCGTTATGCATTACTGGTTCAAAGTGAATATGAATATAACCTCGGCCACAAAGGAAAGATATTTTTGACGGGAGAGATCGCAAATTATTTGCATATCACTTCATAATACTGTTCATCTTTCGCTGGTAATAAAATGGCGTAAATATGAGGTACGTAGTTTCCATTTTTACATCTGTGTAAAGTATATAACTGATAAAAGTATGTCGGACAGCACTTCAACGGTCCATCTATAAATATTGCAGACATATCATTACAAATACATTTAAGTTGAGGTGTGTAGAAAAAATGAGTATACCTTTTCGCGATCGTTTGCACTGACCTTCAGAATATTGATTTATTTTATGCTATAGCAGGGAAAAAAAACGTACAGTGACTTCTCGTTTTTCTTTTGATATTCCGAAAGCATTTTATTAGAGCTATCATCTCATATTTTATTTCAAAATTCAATCATTTATTTTACCTTCTATTTACATTATCATGTCTTTTCTCTGATTAATCCGTGTTAAGTGTGTTATTTTTTCACAAATTAAGCTGGAAAACAAGCTATGTGACCTATCATCTTTATTATATTTTTAAATCTTTAAAAATATATATTTCATTTTGACAAACTTGTGAAAAAATTCGATAATTTTTTGTACTGGTTATCAGGACACCCCAGTATAACAAAATTGCTATTCGGGCTTGACAGGATATATGGGCTCATATTCCTTGTGACGATTCCTAATAACATATACTATTTTAATTTTCGGAAAATACTGATCGAACATGATTTTTCTGAAACCGTTGTTAATAATCACATGATAAATTCAAAACATATCGTGAGGAAAATAACATTTCTTAAAATTGAAAAAAAATCCCCTTTTGCTTTTTTCATCATGTTTTTTTTCAACTTAAGAAAGGCACTTTGTATTTTCCTGACTATAAGTTTCTTTATTCAAGTGGCCATCATAGTCAATGCGTCTTCCTGGTCAGAAGATCTACTCATCCAGGAAGTTGCAATACTATAAAGGACAGGGCCACCAGTATATACTCACACTATTAGTGGATTATAATTTGAAGAGAAATTAAAAAAAAGTGAGTATTTTTCTTTTTCTTTTTGTGATTTAAATCTACCAATCAGTAATATAATAAAATAAAAAAGAAGTTTTAAAGTTCTTAATAAATGTTTTTGCGTTGCTAAATACACTGACGCTAAAAATCAATAGTTTGTTAAAGAAACGTTTTCGCAAAAGAGATTGCATCAACTTTTAATCCAATATTCTATTTAAGTCGCAACTCTCAATAATAAATAATACAAAATTACATTAAGTGTAAAATATAGGAATGCAAAAGAAAGCAATTAGGTACATCAATAAAAACTGAAGCAGAAATGTCCCCCGAAAATTAAGCATTTTACTAGAAGTTTATTCGAGACTCAAGTTTTCTAAATATATTGAAAAATAATGTGAACTTTTTCAACCTATTTGAAAGCTTTTAGTAGAAAACTCCAGAACGGTTCCAAAATATTCAAGGGTAAGTTGACAATGCAGGCAGCGAATAGCCTAGTACCAAGTTAAACACTAATTTAATCATTTAAACAAGCTAAGCTAATTTTAATTCCTTTAAACAAGTTCAAATAATGGCAACCAACTGAAAGTAATTTTACTGTATGAAAGACAGAGCAATTTTACAGGAATCCATTGTACAGTAACTTTTTACAGATAGGGATCCATTTTACAGTAACTTGTTACAGATAAGGATCCCTTGTACAGTAACTTGTTACAGATAAGGATCCCTTGTACAGTAACTTGTTACAGATAAGGATCCCTTATACAGTAACTTGTTACAGGCAGGGATCAATTGTACAGTCACTTGTTACAGACAGGGATCCATTGTTCAGTCACTTGTTACAGACAGGGATCCATTGCACAGCAACTAGTTACAGACAGGGATCCATTGTACAGTAACTTGTTACAGGCAAGGATCAATTGTACGGTAACTTGCAGACGCAATATAACATTTCAGAATTCTGATTTGGTTAAGCATCCTTTTTGTGAACCAAGAATGAAATAAATAATTTATATAAAAGGCTTGAGCCGACTCAATAAAAAAATGGTTCACACTTTTTCAGTTGGGTGTATCTCGGGAATTATACGTTTCAATACTCAGATGCAGTACAACGAGTAATTAATGGATACAAAATTTCATCAGAACACAAAAATATCGCACAAAACATACACTTCGCTTTTAGAAATGGAAAATGATATTAAAACATAAGGAGATATGAATACAATCGTCAAATACATTAAAGGACATACACATCTTGTTTCTTAAAATGTTAAAATACCTGATAAAAAAGGGTGGATCATTACGTCAGATAATTAAGATTACAATGCCATTTCACCCTACACCCTAGATGCTGCTGAACTTGATCCGTGCCATTGCAGTTTGTCTGATTGTTTTGCTTCACCTTAGTGAAGGATGTTTTAGACATGACATTAATGAACGACAATCAGTCCATGGCACATTGGAATCTCTTGGTGGATACGACTATAAAGTTAGTGTGGGATTGAATCATCGATTCAAACGACATGCACAGGTAAGATTAAGGGAAGATATATATATATATATATATATATATAATATACCACCCCCCTTCCCCGCCCCCCCCAAAAAGGCATTTAGAGGTCAACATAAGTCTTCAACAATAAACAACAAGCTGTAAATCGCCAAGAGTCTATATAAATTATGAATAGATTAATTTAAAAGAGAAAACGAAAAATCTGTCAATTTGACAACTAAATCTCAACGCGGAATAACTGTAAGTTATATTTGCATGAACATAATGTAATACAGAACACACAACACACTGAAAATATATAAATGAGACCAAACAGGCTTCATAGAATTAAATGAGGAACATAAATACCTCCATGATATAATACCTCTCCCCCATAAAAAAACCCACCTTAAGGTCAACATACGACATTCAACAGTTTACAAGCTTTTAAGCAAGGATCTGGTATCAACACTTGTTAATTTATCTAAATGATAGCGTATGGTCCTCTAAATTCTAAATTGTGATTCCTCTTTCAACACTATCTAGTTGTTACCTTTTTCATGTTACTAGTGTTGACTTAATTTGTTGGAAATATTTACATTTATTTAATTTGAAAATATTTAACAACTGAAGAAATGATAATGATCGAAAATCGCAAAATCCCTTTTTTCTCGACGCAAAATAAGTGTGAAACAGTATACCTTTTAATCTTTTCCGGTATTATTTCAGAAGTAATATGTTATTAAGTCTTTTTTAATGCGCCTTTAGAATATTATCCCTGTTGGATATTGAATCGGGATAACGGCCGATGAAATATAAAAAGAAAAACAAATAGAAAAAACTAGAGTTAAAATAAAAATGTTCATGCAAAATGGCGTTGGAATTATATGATATTACACACATTATTCCTCTCTATTTATTTTTAATTTCTTGACGTGCTTTTGCCTCATTTTAATAGAATAGATTCAGCATGAAAATAATTTGAAAATGTATTTCGGATCTCAAGTAAAATCCATCTCTCCTGCTTCACTGAAGATCCAAAACATAATCCACGTCTCATTGCAACCAAACAGTCGTTTACGTACAATTCCGAAGCTTTCATATACCGCTTTTTGGAGATTGCCGCCTTAATCTGGAAATGGCCCTCAGCGCCATGAACTAAATTCTTGTTTTTGTAAAAAATCACCAGAAAGTTGACTAAAATATGTACATGTATAATGCAGACATTCGATATTGATTTCTGAACTTGACAAGACAACTCTGCACTCGAGGGGTGAAAAGTGGGGTGGACGTCCCAATAATTCATCTAACGTTAAGTGACAACAACATGATTTGTAAATAACACAGTTTCATTCATTATTTGCATGTAGAAAAACAAATTAACAATTTAAAACATATAAAATATTGCAAACCTTTTTATTAATTTAGGACCACCAGAAGTTCCATGTAGAGATAGATTATAAAGGTATTTCGGGACACGACTCGCCACTTGACCCATGTGTATTCAATCCGTATGACTTAGATGTCAAAGGTTATATTACGGAAGGGGATTTGGAGAAGATATTTGTTTATTTCGGTGATGACGTCAACAAACCTGAAATTCTTCATACATTTTTTACAGAATTGGACATAGATGAAGGTTTGTTATAGAGTTGTCTTTCGGTTGCTGAGCAATCGGCTAATTATTTACGAACTTCAAACAGAGGTAAAATTGACCTCCTCTTCGTTATGTTGAGTTATCCAAGATTAGCATAGCAACATCACCGCTGCTTCGGAGTTTAAATCATTCCAAGGGGTTCATACAAGCCAAAGGCATTTCACTCTCCAAACCCTGGGCATGCATCGAGTCCAAATTCTGACCAAACGTGACTGTGTATTTAAACATTAAGCACGGACAAAAAGCCTATACCTTAATTAGGTTTTGATTGAAGAAGTTCAAGTATCAATATTTCCGAATTCCTGTCATCCCTGAATGTTTTTTACTTTTTGACAGATAACCGGAATCCTCTAGTTTAATCCATATGAATAAATGTCAATACAAATTCCGCCCGCTAACCTACTTTTCTTTTTAATTATATTATACATATAGTTTAAAAATCTATTTTACAAATCTTACAAAATCCTTGTAATTTTCC
The DNA here is from genome assembly GCA_019925275.1 of Mytilus edulis. Lineage (NCBI taxonomy): Eukaryota > Metazoa > Mollusca > Bivalvia > Mytilida > Mytilidae > Mytilus > Mytilus edulis. Next base: position 52,471,840 of record CM034351.1, read on the forward strand.
TAATTTTCTAAAGAAAATGAAAATTCTAGAGAGAATCATTTCCCCACAAATTTTCAATTGATTTTATCTCAAAACCAAGGACACTTTCATGTTTTTTTGCTGCCAATTTGATGTAGTCTTTAAAAGTCAAGCTTGTTATTTTGAAACAGTGGAGCGAACAGTATTAAGGCGTAAGGCGTTTTTGTCCGTATTGGTCATAACATTTTATTCGAAAAGAACGTAAAAAATCACTATTTTTATTCTTAAACAATTTTCCCTTGAACTCATGCTATTTTTTTGTACATACTTGTAGACAAAATGGTGACAAAAGAGGAATTCGACCTTAAGAAGAAAGATGTCATAACCGAAGAAAGCTGCAGTATAATAAAGGACAAAGATGCAATGGTTGCTGAACAGAACATGACATTGTTGAAATGATTTTGACTTTTTACATTTTCCCCTCAAGCCCAGATCTTATAGCTAATGCAAACTGCTCTCACAAACAACGCACTGAATTCCAAATGGTTCAAATTGTGATACGAACGCTTCGATTATAGTTGCATTGCCTTGCATTTCTCTTGAATTATTTAAATTTGTATGTATCTTCTTCTTACGGCAATTTATATTTTCATCAAACTTATATATTGTGTTGTCTTTTCTCAGTATATTTACTTGACAGAGCATATAAGTATAAGCATTTCTTACACCTGTATGTCACTATTTTTTAAATAGACGAATTCAAATATTAAACTTTCATCTGAATTATTATTTTTTTTTATGAATCTTTTATGAATCTGCAAACACAAGTTTTCTTTTGGTGCAAATTAGAATGTGGACTTGTACTAACAACATATGAAAAATGTACGTAAATGTATTTTTGGAACGGGTAACTATGGGTTGAAATATGAGATTTTGAGAGTAAGAATACAAAAAATTGGAAATGAAGAAAAATCATTATTTATAGTTACATAGTTTATATAAACTGTATGAAGACATAACAATTATCTTTTGTATCTATTGTGTGTCCGCTCGTATTTAGTGTGACCATTAAGATAATTTTGGGGTGAAAGACATGTGTTCACCTGTCAAAAAAATGTTACCAGATTATGCATCATTCAACATATCAAAATTGAACTAATACTCGTAGCTTCTTGTGCAGTTAAAAGGTTGAAAAATTGAACGTATGTCGACATCAAGATGTCATCTTTAGGGTTGCTGTTGGTTTAATATTCCACAACTTAAATACCTTGATAAAAATACTCTACCATAGAAAGAATTACTTCAATGTACACAAATCTTCTACTGTCTTGGAACTTACCAGCGATATAGCGATCTACCCATTCTAAAGAATCTGAAAAAAATATTTCAATGATACACATAATGGATAAAGTCATGTCAGATTTGGGATTTTTTGTCAGATGTGCGAACTCCTTTGTTTTTGTCCTACGATACATGTTCATAGAAGACTTAAATACCTCATCAAAAGTCAATACCAAAATTTAATCAATTTCTAGATGTTTTTCATATGAATTGAGACCCCAAATAATGTCAATACTAAATATAATGTAAACGTCCTAGTCGGCCTTTCACCTAGATTTAAAGAAAAGAAAATATATCAAAAAGGAGTCCGATAACCTACCAATATTTCAGCTTATTTAGCTCCCAAAATGTTACTTTTCTGACTTATAGCATCAATTAAGGAATTCTAGATTTTTTTTAAATTTCGCTCTACTACATGAATTTCTTAATTAATTGTTGTGTTACATCTTTGTGTAACATCTTTTTGCCGAACAATTACAATTGGCCAGTAACGTTAGGAACCACATAGCGTAGTTGTTGGTTGTCGTTGTCGTAACCTTTTTTTATTCCAAAGCTACAAAAATGAACAAACAGAAACTGATTGCGATATAGGAAAAAAATGAATATAAACGAGCATTTCTAACAGCTTAGCGACACAGGCCCGTAGGATACCATTGTGAGCGATTCAGGCCCGTAGGATACTATTGTTTCCTTTTATCCGTCTAACTCACATTATCCTAGAGTAACGTCTGCCTGTCTTTCTCTAGGATACCTATCATATTTGCTGGATCTTCGCATGAAACATATATATATGTATGCGTTATTTAAAAAAAATGTCCAGTCTAAAAGAGAGATAAAAGATACCAAAGGGACATGCAAACTTGTAAGTCGAAAATTAACAAACAAAGCCATGACAAAAAAAAGACAAACAGTATAGAAAACTGAGCATAAAAACCTAAAGACTAGGCAACCGCATAAACCAGCATTATCCGGGGGGATCTCGGTCGAAACGGAAGGGTAAGCAGATCTTGCTCCACACTTATTATGTGTAATATGATATCTATATTTGGTATTAGTGTGCCTTGTCTATGTTATTGTCAGTTTATTTTGTAATCTATGAGTTTGACTGTCCCTCTGGTATCTTTCAACCCTCTGTTTGAAGGTCTACATATCTGACAAACAGGGGTCACCTGACCTCGACCTCATTTAATGAAACAGTGATCGAGGTTACTGAGTTTACATTGTTAAGTCTGTATCTACCATACAATAAGCCACACGTCAACTATATTTGGTGTATGGAATGGTTGTAATGTGTACATGTCCAACTTGTAGGTTTACTGACCTTATTAACAACCTCATTTTCACGGTTCATTGGACAATTTTTAGTTTTTGTGGCTTGGTTTACTTCTCAGATACTGTGAGCAATAAGTCCACTGTGTTTTGTTTATGGAATAATGATTGTAAGATGTACATGTCTGTCTTGCAATTTTCATGTGAACTTGACCTCATTTTAATGTTTCATTAGTCAATGTTAAGTTTTCATCGTTTTGCCAGTTTATCAGATACTGTAAACAATAGGTAAGTATAAGTGTATAAATATCTGAATTTGTTTAATTCGCGTAGTAATCTTTATGATATATAAAAAAAAATGGCCGGTGAATTCTCAGTGATAAACTCAACAAACATTTTTCAACACGCAAACAACGAATAATTTGTACAAAATGTAAATTTCTCACAATTCTCTACAGATTTTTTTCCTCGAGATGAAGTGCCATGTGTCCTCATATAATATACCAAATTGTAAAACAAATTGATGAATTCATTACTTCACAATTACAGAGATTTAAGCTGCATTTCATACAAAGCCATAATGTGTTTCAATAAACAATTCTTATCACTTAATCAGAGGCATATACACCCATCTTCTTTTTTTTTCTAGCTAGGGAATCGAATTCGAAAAATGAATGCGATTGGTTCCGAGTGAAAACTTTACACAGTGTTGGGTAACATAGAAAATTATCTCAGGCAACGCTCGCAATATTTTACAATTAAGATTATGTACAACTTTGTTTCTCTTATTTTTTCTTCTTCAAAGAACGCCTTTAAGGCAGCCCTTAATCGTGTTAATCAATCAACTGTGTTGGTCGATGATACTGATGTTGGTAGATTATTCCAATCCCTGATGGTCATTGGAAAGAATTATTGGCAATATGCATCTGTACTGGTTCTGTCATTGCAGAAGCGTGTACACAGAAGTTAACAACTATAGGTAACCGTACGGCCTTCAACAAGGAACAAAGCCCATACCGCATAGTCAGCTATAATAGTCCCCCCCAAAAAAATGTAAAACAATTCAAACGAGAAAACTAACGGCCTAATTTATTTACAAAAAATGAACGAAAAAATAAATATGTAACACATAAACAAACGACAACCACTGAATTACAGGCTTCTGACTTGGGACGGGTACAAACATACAGAATGTTGTGGGGTTAAATATGTTAGCGGGACCCCAACCCTCCCATAACCTGGGACAGTGGTATAACAGTACAATATAAAAACGAACTATGAAAATCAGTTGAAAAAGGATTAACTCATCAGATGGATAAAAATACAAATACTACACATACAAGTGGACGTGACCAGGTACTTGTACATTCCAAGAACAAAAAGACATTAAGTACAGATCTGAGAGTACTTGCAGTTACTGACAGCTAGTTCAAAGCCACTAACAACTAATAAAAAAAATCATGCATCAAGTACAAAAGTTGTCATTCGCAAATCTTGATGCTCTTTTGCTGTACCTGCTCTATTGACCTAGTCTTATGCTGTGTTCACATTGACTTAAACTCGGTGTTGTGTTAGTGTAACTCACACGTAAACTAAACACAAATACGTTCCCATTGATTAAACTCAATGTTTACATGTAGTTTAAATCATGTTTTGTCTACATGCAGTCGATAGTCAATGTAGGCCTTGTGTAGGTTAAGTGTACACAAAAATAGGCATTTAGAACGTATATTTTTGAAACGATTTTTGAATAAACTTGATATTTATAACAATTATCTATAAAGTTCTTTACAGAAATATTTGTTTAAACTTGATATATTCATAAAAAAAACCACTTTACGTAGCTTTATAAACCCCTTATCAAGACTCAATAAAGCATCATTGCCGAACACATCATTCATTTAAAAAGGTCTTCCCGAATCGACTGGACGTAAACAGAAATATTTGCCACTGGTCTTTACTCAAAGAACGATTTACTCATAAATGCATTACTAAAAAAAGTGTGAGGTGAATTGTATAGTTTGTCTAGTATCTCAGATCCGTAAAAATACACTTAGAAATACAAAAAAAACCAAACCAAACAAACCATAAACATCTCCCTTTGCTAAATACTCCTTGGAGAAGAAATACTGTTTGAAAGAAACAGAAAAGATAAAAATGTAGTGATCCTTAACATCTCAATCCTTTTTCTTCGTCTGTAAGCATGCTGCTGCAGCCTACTTTTTTTTAATGCGTAATCGAGACATCTTTAGTATCTTTAAACTACTACAAATCGTCAAAATTGCTTTCATAAAGGAGCAACCACAAAAAAAGGGGGGGTATATTATTTTTCTGAGGCTGTATCTTTTTAAAGCGCGAACGTTTTTATTTAGGTCGATGCCAGCAATCAAATATCTTTTTTTCAATATTTAACACTGTAAAGAATGGGGAAACTCTGGATTCAGAATATTTTTTTTTATCAAATTAGGGATCAGAATATGTTTAAAGAAAAAAATCCATCCCCCCTTTTTGAAGTCAAATGGTCGTTCCCTAACTGCTAGAAAAGTTGTCCGAACATTTTGCATTCGGTTAAATACGTAATGAACATTTAAATGACACTAGAACACACCCGTATATCGCGGGTCCGTGACTGAATTAAAGTATATAACTATGCGCAAGCCTTATTTTAGTATTAGTATTGTCATCTGATAAAGTCATGCTGATTATAAGATACACAGTTTTCTCTGCTTTCAAATCTTTCTGTTTGAACCCGTCGAACTGGAACTTATCAATAATTGATAATATTAATTATTTGGAAAACAAAAGGTCCTGGAATGGAGTATTTTTTAATCAACAGCATTGTCCTATATTAGTTATAAATATTGAATTCTTTGATTCGCTGTTTTACGTCATGCCCGCTAACAAATTGAAAATTGTACCTATACGCCTTATTTTAGTCCAGATTTTTAGTATTCGTATTGTTATCTTAGAAAGTCTAACTGATTAAAATTCTACAATAGGTAACAATTTGACAATTTAGTAGTGTCAACCCTGTGATTATGACCCGTGTAATACTATATAATCATGAATACACCGTTTGGTGGTGCGCCTGTCAGATGCGGAACGTACAGATAAGGTAATCGGTAACAGGTGAATATACTATTGGTATCGGTATCGGACTCGACCCGGAACTTCTTAATTATTGGCAATATTAATTACGTGGAAAACAAAAGGGCCTAGAGTGGTGTAATTTTTAATCTACACCTTTGTACTATATTAGTTTATATATAAATTTGATTTCTTTGATTCGTCGTTTCTACGTGATGACGGCTGACAAATTGATCCTCGTAATTTTAGTATTATAGATACAGTTTACAAGTGTGCACAAATCTTATGTACAGGTAATTAAACAAGGTTTATAGATGTGAACAAATTTAATGTGAAACCAGTGTACATTACATTAAACTAAATGTAAAAGTGTTTACTGTACACGGCGTTTGGTGTGTACAAGGCCTAATTTTGGTTAGTTGAGTCCCATACTGTACATGTTATATCACACAAGGTCTTACATTGGAACATATGCAGCTGCTTTTAAAGGTTGCATTCACCATCTTTTGATCACCCTTTAAAATACCATATTTCCAACTATATTTGTGATTTGTTTAACATTAAATCGTCATAACAGTTTTTTGTTTGTTTCACTTTTCTCGGCTGCGTATAAACCTTTTTCACAATTTACGCGCGACCTTTCAAAAATCCTAGCACGAGTGCTGAATTAGTTAAATATATGAATACGAATATAGAGATGGAAGGATGTTTATACGTTTGAATGAGAGAAAGATAGGTTGAAATATAAGAATAATAAACTCAAAGTTTACAGGTTGCTCGCTCCATCTTTTGATCACACCCTAAAATATAATGCATTTCTTACGATTTATGTGATTTTATTGTTTTGCTGCTTGAGAATAATTGTTGTGGCATTGCAACTTTGTTGCAGAAAGAAGGTAGTAACAACACTTACAAAGGTCAGTTATAGTGGTAGGAATATTGTCAACTTGTAAATCCTTAAAAGACAATGTAAGACCTGTGTTTATTTTGATTCGTCTAAATACGAACTCACGTGTAGTCAGAAAATAAGCATCCCTTCTGCATAATAAAGTGTTTATTGAATAAATGCACATTTTTACACATATAGGTTGAAGGCATACATAAATCAACATAATAATTTTACAAAACATCATACAAAAAAAAAACCAACATCAGAACAAAACATTATATACATGATAAAGAACCTTGCATCAACAATGTGAGAAGTCTGTAGGTGGCTAGTTGAAATATCCAAATGTTGTCCTTATCGTCATACTTTTGTCCAATGACAAAACAATGAGTATTCAAAATCTACACCCTGGTCAACCAACACAGAAGAATCTACCTCCTAGTTTTATTTGGTGGTTTCGTGGTAGATTGATCTGAGTGTAGGAGGTTTTGATTTTGATCGTGTGAAAAATCAAACCGAATACTTAAAAATTGGTATTTACTGCTGCTTTGTTAGGTATGCATCATTCAGGAGTTAGACCATAGAAAAGTCGACAAAGAGTCAGAAGTATGCGCAAAGACACTATGTTTATCGTTAAATAATTACATTAGATGTATGTTTCATTATAATACGTTATTCCGATTGGATAACATCGCGTGTTATTCCTTTAGCAATTGCATTATATAATAAAACTTATCATTCACGATAACACGAGGTCCGACAAGAAAGTGCACATGTGAATTAAATACAAGAAAATGATAAAAATCTTGTTTTCATGATCCTAGCTAAAAAACGTAATTACAAGTATTGAATGCTTCTTTTTGTAACTTCATAAGGGTGTAAAGGGTTGACCGTGTGCACATTTTTAGAATGAAGCGCTTCATACAAAATGTACTTCGGTCAACGCTTTTACACCCCAATGAAGTTACAAAAAGAAGCATTCAAATCTTAAATAATGTATGTTAACCTCTAGATGTATTTTGGTCTGATTGTCTTGTTAGGTCTTGCTGATGTTTTCCCCAACTTTACATTCATATACTGAACATGTACTGTAGCTACATGTAGTATCATATTTATTCATTATTTCTTTACTTCTTACTACTACTAAAAACATTACAAACGCAACACAAATAGTGGAATGAACCTTAACAGAAACAAAAGATCTGCAAAATGTTTAAAAGAATACATTATCATTTATCTTATTATTTTGAATGTTGCTACCTTTGTATTCATAAGCTTCCTCCATCAATAAAACTGACCGCCACGAAATAAAACAATGGTGGTCAAGTTGAAAGTGGCTTTAAACATGAATCAGTCAATCAAATTCATTAGAAAAATCAGTTCCAGCAATTCGGACTGATATTTGCTCGACGTGGATCCGTAGATCCTTAATAAGTAGTATTCATAAGAAAATCAGTTTTGACAGTTGTAGGAATTATGATATATATGTCTAAAATACATGTAAATGATTTTTTTTGTATCAAATTTTAATTCTTGATGGGAGGAAAACGTTCCTTCTTGCTTGAGCCTGTGTTTTCAAAATTAGATAATTCTAATGTAATAAATATACTACTTATATGACCTATTTTGACCTATAGTTGTATCTCTTTACTTATATTCGAAAACACGGGTCACTGCCGAAAAAGAAAAACATAATTTCTAGAAATCCAAAGCCTAGTTATATCTCAAATATGCTTTCCCAAAATATATTAACAGCTTATTTATAGTATTTAAAAAATGGCTGGTGTAAATATTTTAGTATTTTTTTTAAAAGAGGAAATCAAATAACAATACTAAAAAAGAAACATGACATAGTAAGGGGACATTCAAAACTATAGGGAGATGACATCACGGTGGGTAGAAAAAAAAGACAAAAAGACAAATGAACAGTTAATAATTATATAATAGTTCTTGAAAAAACTGGTCATTATCGTGATATATGGACTGCCCACAGGACAGTGGTATTGACTAAGATAATGATAATGACTGAGCCGAAGGCGAGGTCATTATCGCTGTCGCAGTCAATACCACTGTTCCAAGGGCAGTCCATGTATCACGATAATAGCCAGTTTTTCAAGAACTATTATGTTTATTTCATTGAGAAAACATGTTTTGGGAACTTCTCATAATTTCAAAATGCCTAAAGAGAACTCGAGTAGTTAACGAAAACATAAAATAAACGATTCAACAACTTAAATATAATATTAAAAACAGAAACATGTTTTATAAAAGGTACATCTCTCTTAACAGAGAAACCACGCCCCATCGGTCATTAACAGAGAAACCACGTCCCAACGGTCGTTATCAGACGGAAACCACGCCCCAACGGTCGTTATAAGACGGAAACCACGCCCCACCAGTCATTATCATGTAAAAGTTCGTTAACGACCGGTTTTCTGGTCCGTTTTGTTTTGTTAATGACTAATGGAATTTATTACTGAAGAATAATGAATGTCATGTGACCCCTTTTTATCCAATAAGAGAATCTTATTCCCAATCGATATGAAATAAAACACTTTTAATAATAAAACAAACCAAAAAAAAAACTGCGATAATATTGACTACCTTGAGCGGCTTAATAAGCCTATGTACCCTGTGAACAAAATCTCAAGGCAGAATTGTGGTATAGGTTCTCCTGCCATATATGGTTGTAAAATAGCAGAACACATTGGGTGTTTTGCATTTGCGCCGATTTTTTTTTTCTTAATTTGCGCCGATTTGTTTCTATTCTCTGTGGAAAAGCATCCATAATTGCGTTATGCATTGCTTGTTCAAAGTCAATATGCATATAACCTCGACCACAAAGGAAAGATGTTTTTGACGGGAGAGATCGCAAATTATTTCCATATCACTTCATAATACTGTTCATCTTTCGCTGGTAATACAATGGCGTAAATATGAGGTACGTAGTTTCCATTTTTACATCTGTGTAAAGTATATAACTGATAAAAGTATGTCGGACAGCACTTCAACGGTCCATCTATAAATATTGCAGACATATCATTACAAATACATTTAAGTTGAGGTGTGTAGAAAAAATGAGTATACCTTTTCGCGATCGTTTGCACTGACCTTCAGATGTGTTTGGCCAGTATTTAGCTCACCTATATTAAACTGTAAATGCAATAAGGAGAAAATATAAAATCAGCGCAAATGAAAAAAATAAATTCGGCGCAAAAAAAAAAAAAAATTCGATGCAAGAATCAAACTTTCTCAATTAAAAGTGAACAAATCTATGTGATATTGTATTATTGTCACTCATCTTTTTACCAAAGCAGAAAATGTTTTTTCGATTTAAAATGTTTTGAACTTCAGGGAACTCGGAAAAGTAAAATTCATAAAGGAATCTTCAGAATATTGATTTATTTTATGATATAGCAGGGAAAAAACGTACAGTGGCTTGTTATTTTTCTTTTGATATTCCGAAAGCATTTTATTAGAGCTATCATCTCATATTTTATTTCAAAATTCAATCATTTATTTTACCTTCTATTTACATTATCATGTCTTTTCTCTGATTAATCCGTGTTAAGTGTGTTATTTTTTTCACAAATTCAGCTGGAAAACAAGCTATGTGACATATCATCTTTATTATATTTTTAAATCTTTAAAAAATATATATTTCATTTTGACAAACTTGTGACAAAAATCGATCATTTTTTGCACTGTTTATCAAGACACCCCAGTATAACAAAATTGCTATTCGGGCTTGACAGGAGATATGGGTTGATATTTTCTGTGAAGATTCGTAATAACATAAACTATTTTTAATTTTCGGAAAATACTGATCGAACATGACTTTTCTGAAACCGTTGTTAATAATCACATGATAAATTCAAAACATATCGTGAGGAAAACAACATTTCTTAAAATTGAAAAAAAATCCCCGTTTGATTTTCTAATCATGTTTTTTTTCAACTTAAGAAAAGCACTTTGTATTTTTCTGACTATAATTTGCTTTATTCAAGTGGCCATCATAGTCAATGCGTCTTCCTGGTCAGAAGATCTACTCATCCAGGAAGTTGCAATACTATAAAGGACAGGGCCACCAGTATAAACTCACACTATTAGTGGATTGTAATTTGAAGAGCAATCAAAAAAGTAAGTATTTGTTTTTCTTTTTCTTTCTGTGATTTAAATCTACCAATCAGTAATATAATAAAATAAAAAAGAAGTTTTAAAGTTCTTGATAAATGTTGTTGCCTTGCTAAATGCACTGACGCTAAAAATCCATAGTTTGTTAAAGAAACGTTTTCGCAAAAGAGATTGCATCAACTTTTAATTCAATATTCTATTTAAGTCTCGTCTCTCAATAACAAATAATACAAAATTACATTAATAAAATTCAGAATGGAAATAAAGATATATAAGGACTTCAACCGACTCAATAAAAAAAAATGATTCACATTTAATTAATTGGGATTATCTCGGAAATTGTATACTTTTTCAATACTGATATGCAGTACAACGGGTAATTTATGGATACAAAATTTCATCAGAACACAAAAATATCGCACATAACATACAATTCGCTTTTATTAAATGGAAAATGATATCAAAACATAAAGAAATATAATTATAAGCGTCAAATACATAAAGGAAAAATAAAATTCACAAAAAAATGAACACCGCAGGAAAAATTCAAAATGGAAAGTACTTATAATAATCAAATGGCAAAATCAAAAGATAAAACACATCAAACGAATGGATAACAACTGTCATATTCCTGACTTGGTACTGGCATTTTCATATGTTGAAAATGGTGGATTGAACTTAGTTTTATACACATCTTGTTTTTAAAAATGTAAAAAAACCCAGATAAAAGTGGGTGGATTGAATGAATTCTTTATTTGCAAGAAGCATATACATGCTATGGCAAACGAAAAAATATATACAATACATGACAAACAAACGACAGTCGAGAACAGTAGTTACAGAGTATATAATAATATTAAGACAATATATTACGTGATCTTATTTTCCAAACTGCAATTAAATAATTGCTTAGTTTGTTACTGTAGGTTTTTTAAAAATTACATTTATACACCTATAGATGATGTTGAACCTGATCCGTACCATTGCCGTTTGTTTGATGATACTTCACGTTAGCGAAGGATGTTTTAGACATGACATTAATGATCGACAATCAGTCCGTGGCACACTGGAACCTCTCGGTGGAGGCAATTATAAAGTTGGTTTGGGATGGAATATGGATTTCAAACGACATGCACAGGTAAGATTAAGGGAAGATATTTACCCCGCCCCCTGAACAATAAACAGCAAGCCTTGCTGAAAATCGCCAAGAGTCTATATAAATTATGAATAGACTTATTTAAAAGAGCTTACGAACAATATGTCAATTTGACAACTACTAGATCTTAACTCGGAATACCCCAAAAATTAACATTACTTTATTATCGTACCGGTCGCAATTTTGGCGTTTGCTTTATTTTCGCATGTTTAATTTTGACACTTTCATTGGGGGCACCAATTGCAAATGAACCAAACTAAAACTACAATAAAAAAAAATTTGGGGTAACTGCATGCAAGTTATATTTGCATGAACAGAATGTACTTACAGAACACACAACACACTGCAAATACACAAACGAAACCAAACAGGCTTCATAAAATTAAACGAAAAGCATACATAACTCCCTAATATAACACCTTTCACCCTTAAAACGACATATTTAAGTCAACATAAGACCTTCAACAGTTATCAAGCGTGCGTGATGATCTGGTATGAACACTTGTTAATTTATTTAAGTGATAATGTATGGTCCTCAAAATTTTTAATTGTGATTCCTCTTTGAACACAGTCTAGGTGTTACCTTCCTCATGTTTATGACTTTGTTACCATTTTCATGTTGTTAAAAAGAGTGTGAAAGAGTATACCTTTTAATCTTTTCCGGTAATATTTCAAAAGTTATATGTTAGTATGTCTTTTTAAATTCGCCTTTAAAATATTGTCCCTATTGGATAGTGGATTGGGATACCGGCCGATGAAATATTATTAAAACATATAATTTTGAAACAACTGTTAACACAAAATGGCTTTGAAATTATATTGTAGTACGCACATTATTTCTCTCTATCTATTTTAATTCATTTACGTGCTTTTTAGAAAAAACAAATTAACTATCAAAATATGTTAAATATTACAAATTTTTCAATTAATTTAGGACCACCAGATGTTCCATGTAGATATAGATTATAAAGGTATTTCTGGACGCGACAGTCCACTTGACCCATGTGTATTCAATCCGTATGACTTGGATGTCAAAGGTTATATTACGAAAGGGGATTTGGAGAAGATATTCGTTTATTTCGGTGATGAAGTCAACACACCTGAAATTCTTCACACATTTTTTACAGAACTGGACATAGATGAAGGTTTGTTATAGGGTTGTCTTTCGGTTTTAATTATTTACGAACTTCAAACAGAGGTAAAATTGTCCTACTCTTCGCTATGTTGAGTAATCCAGGATTAGCATAGCAAAATCACCGCTGCTTCGGAGTTTTAATCATTTCAAGGGGTTCATACAAACGTGACTGTGTATTTAAACATTAAGCACAGACAAAAAGCCGATACCTTTATTAGGTTTTGATTGAAGAAGTTCAAGTATCAATATTTCTGAATTCCTGTCAACCCTGGATGTTTTTTACTTTTTGACAGATAATCGGAATCCTCTAGTTTAATCCATATGAATAAATGTCAATATAAATTTCGCCCGCTAACCTACCGTTTTCTTTTTAATTATATTATACATAAAGTTTAAAAAGCAATTTTACAAATCCTACAAAATCCTTGTTATTTTCCCTAAATTTCGAGAAAAAAATGTGCCAGTGTTATGTAAATGAAAATTCTAGAGAGAATCATTTCCCGCCAAATTTTCAATTGGTTTTATCTTAAAACCAAGGACACTTTCATGTTTTTTTGCTGTCAATTTGATGTAGTCTTTAAAAGTCAAAGCTTGTTATTTTGAAACAGTGGAGCGAACAGTATTTAGGCGTAAGGCGTTTTGTCCGTATTGGTCATAAAATTTTATTCGAAAAGAACGTAAAAAATCACTATTTTTATCTTAAACAATTTTCTCTTGAACTGATGATATTTTTTTGTACATACTTGTAGACAAAATGGTGACAAAAGAGGAATTCGACCTTAAAAAGAAAGATGTCATAACCGAAGAAAGCTGCAGTATAATAAAGGACAAAGATGCAATGGCTGCTGAACAGAACATGACATTGTTGAAATGATTTTGACTTTTTATATTTCCCCCTCAAGCCCAGACCTTATAGCTAATGCAAACTGCTCTCACAAACAACGCACTGAATTCCAAATGTTCAAATTGTGATACATACGCTTCGATTAAAGTTGCATTGCCTTGCATTTCTCTTTATAATTATTTAATTTTGTATTTTCTTGTCTTGGCAATTTATATTTGCATCAAACTTATACATTGTATTGTCTTTTTTCACTATATTCTACTTGACAGATCATGCCTCAAACAAGTATAAGTATTTCTTACATAATTTTTTTATAGACGAATTCAAATATTAAACTTTCATCTGAATTACATTTGTTTTTTTTTTGATAAATCTGCAAAACATTTTTTTGGGTGCAAATTAGATTGTTGACCTGTACTTACAACAAACGAAAAATGTACGTTAATGTATTTTTGGAATGGGTAATTTTGAGGTGAAATATGAGGTTTTTAGAGAAAAATTACTCAAAGATGTGGGTTAACCTGTCATTATGCATCATTCAAAATATCAAAATTGAACTAATACTGGTAGCTTCTTGTGCAGTTTAAAGGTTAAAAAAATGAATGTATGTCGACTTCAAGATGTCACCTTTAGGGTTGCTGTTGGTTTAATATTTCACGACTTAATTCACTTGATAAAAATACTCTACCATAGAAAGAATTACTTCAATGTACAAAAATCTTCTCCTACTGTCTTGGAATTTACCAGTGATATAGCGATCTACCCATTCTAAAGAATCTGAAAAAATATTTCAATGAAACACATAACGGATAAAGTCATGTCAGGATTGGGATTTTTTGTCAGATGTGCGGACTCCTTTGTTGTTGTTGTTTTTTTTACCTACGATACAGGTTAAACAATTTTGCTCCATATCCAGGGGCGGATCAAGCCATTTTAAAAAGGAGGGGTTCCTAACCCAGGTCAAAAAGGGGGGGGGGGTTCCAATTACATGTCCCCATTCAAATGCATTGATCGTTCAAAAAAAGGGGGGTTCCAAAGTCAATACCAAAATTTAAGCAATTTCTAGATGTTTTTCATATGAATTGAGACCTCAAATAATGTCAATACTAAGTATAATGTAAATGTCCGAGTCGGTCTTTCACCTACATTTAAAGAAAAGAAAATATATAAAAAAGGAGTTCAATAACCTACCAATATGTCAGCTTATTTAGCTCCCAAAATGTTGCTTTTCTGACTTAAAGCATCAATTAAGGAATTCTAGATTTTTTTTTAAAATTTCGCTCTACTACATTGAATTTCTTAATTAAGTGTTGTGTTACATCTTTGTGTAACATCTTTTTGCCGAACAATTACAATTGGCCAGTAACGTTATGAACCACATAGTGTAGTTGTTGGTTGTCGTTGTCGTAAACTTTTTTTATTCCAAAGATACAAAAATGAGCAAACAGAAACTGATTGCGATATAGGAAAAAAAATGAATATAAACGAGCATTTTTAACAGCTGAGCGATACAGGCCCCTAGGATGCCATTGTTTCCTTTTATCTGTCTAACTCACATTATCCTAGAGTAACTTCTGCCTGTCTTTCTCTATGATACCTATCATATTTAATGGATCTTCGCATGGAACATATATATATATGTGTGTTATTTAAAAAAAAATGTCCAGGCTAAAAGAGAGATAAAAGATACCATAGGGACATCCAAACTTGTAAGTCGAAAATTAACAAACAAAGCCATGGCAAAAAAAAGGAAGGAAAGAGACAAAAAGACAAACAGTATAGAAAACTGAGCATAAAAACCTAAAGACTAGGCAACCGGTCGCTACGGAAGGGTAAGCAGATCTTGCTCCACACTTATTATGAGAAATATTATATCTATATTTGGTATTAGTATTCCTTGTCTACGTCATTGTCAGTTTATTTTCTAATCTATGAGTTTGACTGTCCCTCTGGTATCTTTCGACCGTCTGTTTGAAGGTCTACATATCTGACAAACAGGGTTCACCTGCCCTCGACCTCATTTAATGAAACAGTGATCGTGGTTACTGAGTTTACATTGTTAAGTCTGTATCTACCATACAATAAGCCACACGTCAACTATATTTGGTGTATGGAATGGTTGTAAAGTGTACATTTGCTGACCTTATTAATAACCTCATTTTCACGGTTCATTGGACAATTTTTAGTTTTTGTGGCTTGGTTTACTTCTCAGATACTGTGAGCAATAAGTCCACTGTGTTTTGTTTATGGTATAATGATTGTAAGATGTACATGTCTGTCATATGAACTTGACCTCATTTTAATGTTTCATTAGTCAATGTTAAGTTTTCATCGATTTGCCAGTTTATCAGATACTATAAGCAATAAATACGTATCTGTATAAATATCTGAATTTGTTTAATTCGCGTAGTAATCTTTATGATATATAAAAAAAAATGGCCGGTGAATTCTCAGTGATAAACTCAACAAACATTTTTCAACACGCAAACAACGAATAATTTGTACAAAATGTAAATTTCTCAAAATTCTCTACAGATTTTTTCCCTCGAGATGAAGTGCCATGTGTCCTCATATAATATACCAAATTGTAAAACAAACTGATGAATTCATTACTTCACAATTACAGAAATTTAAGCTGCATTTCACACAAAGCCATCATGTGTATCAATAAACAATTCTTATCACTTAATCAGAGGCATATACACTCATCTTCTTTTTTTTCTAGCTAGGGAATCGAATTCGAAAAATGAATGTGATTGGTTCCGAATGAAAACTTTACGCAGTGTTGGGAACACAGAAAATTATCACAGGCAACGCTCGCAATATTTTACAATTAAGATTATGTACAACTTTGTTTCTCTTATTTTTTTCTTCAAAGAACGCCTTTAAGGCAGCCCTTAATCAATCAACTGTGTTGGTCGATGATACTGATGTTGGTAGATTATTCCAATCCCTGATGGTCATTTGAAAGAACTATTGGCAATATGCATCTGTACTGGTTCTGTCATCGAAGAGGCGTTTACACAGAAGTTAACAACTATAGGTCACCGTACGGCCTTCAACAAGGAACAAAGCCCAACCGCATAGTCAGCTATAATAGTCCCCGAAATGAAAATGTAAAACAATTCAAACGAGAAAACTAACGGCCTAATTTATTTACAAAAAATGAACGAAAAAACAAATATGTAACACATAAACAAACGACAACCACTGAATTACAGGATTCTGACTTGGGACGGGCACAAACATACAGAATGTTGTGGGGTTAAATATGTTAGCGGGACCCCAACCCTCCCCTAACCTGGGACAGTGGTGTAACAGTACAATATAAAAACGAACTATGAAAATCAGTTGAAAAAGGATTAACTCATCATTTGATAAAAATACAAATACACATACAAGTCGACGTGGCCAGGTACTTGTACATCCCAACAACAAAAAGACATTAAGTACAGATCTGAGAGTACTTGCAGTTACTGACAGCTAGTTCAAAGCCGCTAATAACTAATAAAAAAATCATGCATCAAGTACAAAAGTTGTAATTCGCAAATCTTGATGCTCTCTTGCTGTACCTGCTCTATTGACTTAGTCTTATTATTGTTAGTTGAGTCCTATACTGTATATGTTATTTCACACTAGGTCTTACCATGGAACATATGCAGCTGCTTTTAAAGGTTGCATTCACCATCTTTTGGTCGCCCTTTAAAATACCATATTTCCAACTATATTTGTGATTTTTTTAACATTAAATCGTCAAAACAGTTTTTTGTTTGTTTCACTTTTCTCGGCTGCGTATAAACCTTTTTCACAACCTACGCTCGACCTTTCAAAAATCCTAGCACGAGTGCTGAATAAGTTAAATATATGAATACGAATATATAGATGGAAGGATGTTTATACGTTTGAATGAGAAAGATAGGTTGAAATATAAGTATAATAAACTCAAGGTGTTGAGTCTTTTAAAATCAATAACATTTACGCTACTAATTTTACTGCATCAGGTGTGCATTTCGACAATACATGTATCTATGGTGATGATTGAGGCCAAAATATTTTAAAATCCAAAGCACTATACAACCGTTGTATAGCTGATAAGAACTAGAGGACCGAAAGTGTCAGGGCAAATAATTAGAACGTTAAAGTAGAATTTTTATCAGTACCTACTAAAGTCTTAGAGATAAGATAAATATATTCTTGAAAATAATAACGAATATTATAACAAAGTGACTTTAATTTGTAATTCCACTTAACAAGGTCAATTCTAGTCGTAGAAATATCGTCAACTTGGAATTTCTTAAATGTAACTGTAAAACCTGTGTTTAGGCAGCATTAATTCTGCTGCCGAAATATGAAGTCACATTAAGTCAGAATATAAATTTAAAATCCAAATTTTCGTAACGAACATTTAAGATGACACGGGGTTATACTCGTCATCAGTCGTAGTATGACATCCACAATAAATAACCTTTTCACCAACCAACAAGTTAATGTGGGAGGTCTGTAGGTGGGTAGTTGAAAGACTGAATTTTTGTAACACTGACAAATTAACCCTGACAACACAAAAAATTATTCGAAATCTTCATCCTGGCCAACCAACAAAGAAGAATCTACTTGCTTATTTTTTTTTAATTTGTCCTTGTCCTGAATATGCATAAAAGTTATACGCTTGTTTTTTTTTTTTTTTTTAGAAAAAAACAATCAATTATTCTATCTACTGATAGAGAAAATTGTTGAAACTTACAAGTAAAACGCCAGAATGTAAACACGAGAACAAACAATATTGGTAGCTGTTTTAAACTGAACGTAGGAGGTTCTAAATTTGTTCCTCTGCAAATTCAAACCAAAGTTTGAAAATTGGTACTTGCTGCTGCCTTACTAGGTATGCAGCATTTAGGAGTAATATCATAGAAAAGTCGGCACCGAGTCAGAAAAATGCGCCTGTTTAGTGTAACATGTCTACTCGAAGATTGCTACTTTGTAAACTGTCACATTCAAAACAAATCAAGCTTTGTGTGTGTGTCTAGGAAAAATCCCCCAAAATGCAGAAATCGCATTAAAAACACTTGGAAAACATTTTTTGAATAAATAATTAATTTCGACTGTAAGTCTTTAATATCTTTAATATCTTCACTACTCGTGTGAATCAATGACCTTTATATAGATATCAATTAGTTACATGTCTTTGTGTGCATTCATAAACCATTTTCAATATACTATATGCTATTCAAGTGTCGAACAGTAAGATTCCCATCTTATGGTTTATATGCATATAGACACTTCATGTCTATTGTTTTAAAGAATGTATTTTTAACCTCTTAATGGCTTTTGGGTTGGTTGTCTCATAAGGTTGCTGTCCTGCTGGCGTTTTCTCCAATTTTACATTCATATATGCTGAACATGTGCGGTAGCTACGTATGGTATCAATATATATCAATTATTTTTTAATTTTATTTTTCAGTTTTTACTTTCACCAATAACATTACAAATGTAACGAAAACATTAGAATAAAGAAACCTTAAAAGAACAAAGATCTGCAAAACATTTAAAAGAATACATTATCGTTCAACTTATTTTTTGTGCTGCTACTTGGATTTTCATTTTTGTTGGCTTAATTTATGCAGGCTAAATAAAATCTATGAACGGTCGGCACTTATTTAAATTAGTGTTTTCTCCACGACAGCCTTGACCATTAAAACTTAATATTGAATAAAATACACTGCTATTTTCAGTGTTTGGTACAGGTTTGCTGTCAATGTGCAAAGCAGGTCAACATAGAACCCTATGGGGGAAAACCCAAAGAACTCTTTTTTTCAGAAAACACTGACAAACATCCAAACATACCATCCATACCGGTCTGTGTCCACACTTGGTTATATTAAAGGAAACATTAATCTAGGTTTGTTTTTTTGGTATGTTTAGAGTTATAGCCTCTGCAAAATCAAATATTATCATACACTTGAAAATTGGAATTTGCTTCTGCTGATTTGTTGATAGTGCAGCATTTAGGAGCATGATCATAGATTAGTCATACGATTTTAAATTATACGTCTGTATAGAGTGACATGTCTACTTGAAGACCGTTATCTTGTGAACTAGCACAAGGATATTAAAGAACAATCCCGATTCATGACAACTACGGATATAGCAACAATAGATAGTTCTGATTTTGTTTGTCCTATGTCCTTCAAGATTAGCTTCATGTACTTTACAAACTCTACAAATTAACTATGCTGTATTGCCGACAAAATTTCTGATTTGAACTTATTGATGTTCTGGTACCTAAAATCACTCTTCTTAAATCACAATTAGCCGGAGATCAAATGTGGAATTTTGGTAAGCAGTGAACAATGAAGACGGCTTTAATCAAGAAAATCTCAATCTTAAAAAGAAAACTGTTTTATAATATCAAAAGAGAGTTAATCAAAAACAAAATAGATAATAACATGATAGCAAATTATTCGATTGTTGATATCCAAGATTATATAAGAAATCAAAATCACATTCAACATGTCATGTAATTGTTTCAAAGTTCAATTATGTGTACTTATTTTATTTTAGTTATTGTTAATGTTGACGCGTCCCCACCATAAAAATACCAAGGTACTAAAACAGCTTCCAACCAGACTTTATCATTTCGATGTAACTTCCGGGCTAGTGTCACGGCACCAATTCGGTCTTTAATATCGTCAGTGTTACTATGGTCAATGAATGTGTGTGAAATAACATTCCCATTCAGACTAATTTGATAATGAGCACCAGGGTTAAACGACATCAGAGAAGCAGTTATTATGTATAATCCTTCATCCTCACACGCAAACTTTCCCGTAGTCTGAAATGCTGTCAGGTTCGTGATACAAACACTATACTGTACATCATCTTATTTTATTATGGCATTTCTTATTTTTCTGCCTAATGATGGAGATGCTGTAATGGCAACTAAAATAACCATAAAATGATGTGAATAAGAACTAACAAAGTGAACAAATTTTAAGTATTGTTAGTATATATCTATTGTATTATTTTATTTTCCAAGGTGTTATAACATGAACGATGAGATATAAATTAGGGGCTATGATGTCCTGGTTTTGAAAGTCAATTTTACTGTAAAAAAAGGTTGCTTTATATTATCATGTTGTACTACAAAAGAGTTGTGTGATTTTCTTTTTTATAAAAAAAGGGACAGAGCCCTTTATGTGGTTTATATTCTATTATATGTAACAGTAAATAGGTGATATTACGAATTACATGTAATTACTTAAATTTAGGATTAAATTTAGGATTTACATTAATTCCTGATGTACTTAGTGAATACAAGTAATTCCTAAAACGGCCCCGTTATTACCAGAAATTACTAATTTCAAAATGAATTTTTACATCTATTTACTAACTATTAGAACAATGTTGTTATATGTTCAGCTGAGTACTCTTAAAAAGTTTTCATCCTAAAATATGCCTTTTTGTAACTGGGGCATTAGCTAAAAAATATACAAAAATTCAAATATGATTTTTTTTGGTTCTCAAATCATTAATGAAAATGATATAGTGAAATTATAATTAACTTAAGCAGCCAATCTGGTTCTATTTTGTTAAAATAAGCTATGAAACATGGTTGATGAGTTGTGCATTTGCAAGTGAATTATTGGACCTCATTGAATACGTATTCATTTGACCTTCAATTTAATCCCTTAACTGGAGATGGGTTACCGTTGTATTCAGCTATTGAAATGATTGTAAGGGTTTCGCAGAACCCAGTTTATGAATCTAATAAATGTTTTAAAAACTTTAACTGCAAACTGTATGCAATGTTAACTGGAAGAAAAACTAAGAAGTCCTTTTATAAGTCCTTTTATAAGTAATATGCGAAAAAAAACTCAGGATTTTTATTACAAAATTAACTTCTGGATATTATCTTTACATGATCACAACAAGCTTATGTCCAAGATTGGTAGACATCCAGGATATTTTAAGAAAGTTATTAAAATTTTGAAAACCTTAACCACAGTGTGATTGTTATGTAAACTGGCAAAAAAACTTAAGTCAATTTATAAGTAAAAAACGGAAAAACTGGTTTTTATTTTTTTTAGAAAATTTACATCTGGATATTTATCGTTTGATCACAAACAAGCTTTTGCTCAAGTTTGGTAGAAAACAAGGATAATTAAAAAAAAAAAAAAAACGTAGACCACAGCGTGAATATTTGTGGACGCTGCCGATTACGAAATGTAGGCTCGCTATGTTTCGCTTTTGCGACAAAAGTCGCAGGATAGACAAAAAGGAAAATAATGTCAGCATTGAGAGTAAAAAAAAAGGGATAGACCATTCAGTTGACTCATTTAATACACAAAAAAGATCATTCTTTTACAGGTAAAAACGACGACAAAAAATACTTTTAAACCTACAAATTGAAATCAAACAGACCTAGAAAATCAAATTGCATGCGGACGCTATCTGTTTATATTTATATTTGTAGATGTAGTAAGAGTGCAAATGAGACAACTCTCCATCCAAGTCACAATGTTTATATCTGGTCAAAAGACCGTCTGTAGTCATCGGAGTTCATCTCGATGGTACACAAAACTACACACGCAATTTTGATACTTATTATTGAGTCCATGCATCGTTAATTGTTTATTTTAGACTATTTGTAATTTGAATATAAGTTTTAGCATATTATAAATTAAATATGTGAATTTGAGCCAAATCGGTGAACATGAATTTAACAGCTTAAATGCCTTTTTGAATTGTCATAAACATATTTCATGAAAAAAAGCGCTGAGAAAAAACAAACTCTCCCCCATTTTTGTTTGTGATAACTGATGTAAATAAATACAGTATAAAACACATTGTAAAAATCAACCCAGAGAGCAACAAACCTACCCAGAAAAAAATATTTTCCAGTTGTGTATGCTTGTTTGCAATTCAGGACCAGGTGCTTCGTCAGAATAAGTGTTCTCGGCCTTTTACGCGACACTTTCAATATATATCTATATATATATACTAACTTATATATGACCAGTGTAATAACGTTTTGTTGCAGGTATATAAGCTACAATTTGGAGGCCTTCAAAAACTCACAGAAAAGAGAAACACAGAAATATGAAAAATGTGACTCTTAACGCCATATCATTGTATAAATTTGTGTGTGAAGAATGTCAGCTTCATCGCAAAAGTCTGACGAAAGAAGTCGTAGTTTTTGTTTTAAAGTAATTTAACTTATATCAATGGGTAAGTTGGTCTGATTGACATGCAAAGTATGCCTGATGGAGATTTTATCTGAAAAAATAAAGAGATTTAAAAAAATATCAAGATCCTTTTACCAAATTTGGCTTAATCAAATGTCTATCATCAAAAAAAGCTGGCGAAGTTGCCTATAAACTTCTCACAAATGTATTTCTCAAGTTTGGATTTATATCAGTGTCTTGCATACTGCAAAAGTTTTATTAGGAAGTTTAAAACATTATAAACAACCATTTTTCAGTTTCAATTCACAAACAAAACTAAAGAGTATGCACTTTTGATGTGCCTTATATTCCTTAATCCTTAAGTAAGCCCTAAAATCGCTACCCCTTTACTTTCTTATTTGGCTTCTTGAAGTATGTCTTTAATTTTAAAACAAAAATATCAAGTTAGTAAATAGCTGTAAAAATGACAGCAATCACTGAAACAAGTAGTGAATACATGTAATAACTAAATAGATATTTACTGTAACAGATATATCGCAAGTTGCACATTATTCACCAATATTTATCATTCAGGCTAAATTTAATAAGGCAATACTGATATATACCATAAATGCATTTTTTCTTCTTTCTTCATTTTACTAATTACTTAGAGGATTTTGTTTATTTTTCAGTATATCAACAGTACTCAAAAATATTTGACCTATTATACCTGTGTTAACACGTAGAAAACATTTCACAATTTAATGTTTTATATTTCCAAAATAGTACGATAAGAAAAGATATCGGATACCAGAATCACTTGCAATTATTTTATTTGTTTGGCCATTAAGATGTAGCACCTCCATCTTTATAAAGCACCAAATAAATTGAAATTATGCTGGTTACAGCCAAAATGATATTCCAACTTAGATTTTACAAGCACTAAACATTAGTTCTAATCGCTGTTCCTCTAGTACTGTACATAAATGTGTGAAAATAGATATAGGAAGATGTGGTATGAGAGCCAACTTCCAAATAACAATTTATAAAAGTAAACCATTATATGTCAAGGTACGGCCTTCAACACGGAGCCTTGGGTTTTCATGAAACAGTAAAATTTCTTTATCGATCGGTGTGTGAACACTGACGAAAGATGTACGAATGCAAACGAACGTTACCCGAAAGATGAACGAACACTGAACGAACCATGTACGAACTTTATTGTATGTATGCTCTTGATCAACATCATCCTTAGAAACCGAGTAGGAGATATGATACAAAGGAAGAACTTGAGCACACGGTATCGGTAGACTAATTTGAGCATTTGCCTTTACCATGTTAACAGTTCTGTGTTGACACGAATTATCATTGATATGGTCAGAATTATAAATTGACTGTTTACAAAACTTTTATATTTGAAATACTAACTTTGAAGGCTTTTCTACCTCAGGAATATATAACCTTATTTCAAATTTAGCTTTAAAATTGTGCTGGATACAGCCACAATATGATATCCCGACTTAGGTTTTACAAGCACTAAAAATACGTTATCATCGCTGTTCCTCTTGCACTGTACTTAAATGTGTGTAAGGCATTTTCATGAAACAGTAAAAGACTCTTTAGTATTACCTCTTTCTGCATTCTGGTTTATCTGTTTCTGATTCATCGATAATGTCAAATTCTCCAGTGTTTCCATTGCTTTCAACTTACTAATTATTTCACCTGTTGTCGAATTGTGATTTTGTTTAAGTCTCACTAATTGATTAGATTGATTCGTTTTAGTCCAGTCAATTCAGCATACATTTGACCCTAACCTTGAAGTAATTGCAACAGAAGATTTTTAAGTTTTAATCTTGAGCATTATACGCTTTTTATACAAAGAAAAAAAACCAACCAATCTAGCTTGAGGAAAACTGAAAAAACAATTTTAAAATTCCTATGGAGATTTGCATTGCGATGGGAAATAACTCTGCAAAAAAGGCAGAAATATCAATAAAAATTGATACAAAACTATACCTTTACCGCTTGTATTCACCAGAATGTATTGATTCTTGAAATTTTAGCCGTCTTTAGAGTATAACAAACAACTCTCAAGGTGTTTTCATATCTTTTATCAAGCTACAATCTAGATTTCATTTAAGAATTGAATGCTTCTTTTTGTAACTTCAATGGGGTGTAAAAGCGTTGACCGAAGTAAATTTTGTATGAAGCGCTTCCACTAAAAATGTGCGCACGGTCAACGCTTTTACAACCCTATGAAGTTACAAAAAGAAGCATTCAATACTTATAATTACATTTTTTAGATATGATCATAAAACACGTATTTTATAATTGTTTTATTCAATTCACCTGTGCACTTTATTGTGGGACCACGTGTTATCATGAATGAAAAGTTTTATTGAGTGATGCAATTGCTTTAGGAATAACACGTGATGTGCAGTTAGCCAATCATAATAAAGTATTATGATGAAACATACATCTAATGTTATTATAATTCATTCGTTGACCATTTATTAGATTTTCAACATGTCAAGGTGAAGAATTTCAAATTTTACAAAAATAATTAAGCATCTATTCTTTTTTTTTTCTTTTTTTTTTTAAAGTATCTTGAAACCAGGTAGATGCTGAATAAATGTAATTTACAGATATAAACAATACCAAATATTTACTTTTTTTTCAAAATGGTCACAAAGCCTTCTTATTGAAAAAGTGCAAAAAAAAAAAAAAAAAATACCCATACATGTAACACTTCAATTTTGTACATTTTATGAGCAGAAGATTATATAATGTAGTCAAATACGAACTTTTAACCTCATCAAAGTGTCTGACTTTACATGAATTTTAAGAAAATCAACCTTAAAACTGACAAAAAATGACTCATTTTTGCGGAATTTTCCCCTTTGCAATATTAATTTCCATAGGAAATAAAAAATGCTGATTTTGATTTTATGGGACTTTTTCTGTGTATATTTGGGGCTTAATACTATAAATTGGAACTTACACATTTTCTGTTGCAATTAGTTTGAGGTTTAAACTTAGTTTGACTGGACTATTTCTAGCTCTCGAAACTTCATTAATTGGTTGCTTGAGCTTGCGTCTTATAAATTTTGTTCTATCGTAATGTTATATAAGGCAAGGTAATCTTGACTATGTACACATTCGTTTACAGTAAAGGAATGTATTTGAGCAGAAATTGCCTGAAATTCCAGTTGAAAAGTTTTAATTTCCTGCAATGGTTCAATGTTTCTAAGTTGTTTCAAATTATTAGCGTCGTAACTTATTTTACTGGTTTGGTTTTGTACCGACAACAATTGACCTTTTTTTTAAAACGACTTCATTATTCACTGACTTCAATTGATTATACTTCCGTTCATAATCCGTATAATTGCGTTCAAGATCAATGTACCATTGTTTATAAAGATGCACATGCTTGGCTAGAATAAATATCAAACGACTTAAAACCAACATTTGCTTCCGCTGGAGAAAATGCATGTACCAAGTCAGGAATATGACATTTATTTTCCATTCGTTCTGCTGATTGGTGTAGTCGAGTATTCGATTGTGTCATGTTTTTAAAGGTCCTTTATGAAATAACCACAGAATTAAGTATTTTGTTAATACTAAATGCGTCCGTGATCTCTAGCTATCATAAGGTTATTCTAGCAACCTATAATTAAGTTACTGTAAATGTGATTTTTTTATAATTTAAAGTTAAGTTTAAGACCGCAGTAGAATACATCACTGATCTTGGATATTCGCTGCTTCTTAATGAAATAGCAACAAGAGCCCCAACAAAATTAAAATAACTACAGTACTTTTTGATACACAGTAAATGCGAAAGTAGGATTCTGACACACAATTGGTTAATATGACATATTGAAAGGGGAAAAAGTAATAACAAAATAGAGAGCTCGAAGGAAAATTAAAACATTCCCTTAAACCTGTCTAAATCAAACACTCGACTAAATCAGTCAACGAACGAATTGAAAAAAACTGCCATATATCCAACTTTAAACAGACATTATTATTGGCGGAAGAAAATATTGTGTTAAAATTTGTTTAACCGTAGCATACACCAGGACGGATGTGGCTTAAAAGTACATACAACTGTAGGAATTAAACTAATAATGTAATTGGATTGCGTTGAATCATAAGATCTGTATTACAGACAAACGATTGTCAAAACGACAAAAATCCGAATCACCATTAATCATATCTTCTAAAAGCTAGCCCAAATCCAGATTCACCAAATAATTGAACAGTGTCTACCTGTCTGAAATACAAAAAAGCCTGATTTTCTTTGGATAGGTTCACCTGGAGACAAACTGTTCAAATTTTCGTGCTGATAAGTTTTACCTTTACTCTTTAGTATCACTTTTATTTTTTCCTCTTATAGTTGATGTGTTTCTCTCAGTTTTTGTTTGTAACCCGGATTTGGTTTCTCTCAATGATTTATGACTTTCGAACAGCGTTATACTACTGTTTCCTTAACTTTACCTTGCGCAGAACAAAAAAGAATAAAAATCATAAGAGTGGTGTGACCGTTTATAAGGGGGTTCATAATTTGTACTAAAACATTAACAATATGAACGGATGTCACTTAGTTGAGCAGAAAAATAGAGTACCTTGTGTGGAATCAACCTCACTTGAAATCTACCCCTAACCCCTAATTTATGGTGAGGTTCAAATTTCTTTCTACAAAACATTTTGATGAGTGTTTTTTGTTTGCTTTTTTTTGTTTTTCGGTCGTCTTTGTTTTTGTGTCATGTGTGTCTTGATAATGCGTTTGTCAGTTTAAATTCTACTGATGAGTTTTTGATTAACATTGTTAACTTATTGTCCTGGACAAACAATGACGCAACATGACCTAACAAATGACAAATATGTTACC